>VZRU01000222.1:226839-246851 GCA_013398155.1 Pedionomus torquatus
CAGAAAGGTCGGGGGGGGGAAGTTTTAAAAACAAACTGGCATCTTTTAGAAAGAAAGTAAAATTTATTGTTTATGAGCAACATACCCAACATGTTATATCATGTTATATCGTAAAAATTGTTTCTTGGAAAGTACTGAGTAGAACTGGGCATGAAGGAGCAAATACTTCAAGTGGGTTGGTAAGGATTAGATAATTCTATCTTGGCTTGATAATTTAATACAAAATAATTGGTCAGACTCAATACTTGTAAAATATTCTACTGCTTAAAAATGCCTGTTATTACTAATTAAGTAAAACAATGCAATGCTAAGAGAACTCAAGAATATAAGATTTTAAGTTTACTGTTCAGAAAAAAACATGTTTTCCCCAAAACAGCTTACAAGTGCAGAAAAAATGTCCCCTATAAGCACACTTAAACATTTCAACTGCAATACAAGCATCCTCTGCAGTGACTGCATGCCCAGAAAGTTCTTTACTGGTGGCATAATTCCAGCCTCTTATATCCAAAGGCACCTGGGCTGCCCTTACAGTTCTTTCAAACCAAACATCACTGAACATCATCAATTAAAGATCATCTCATAAAACACAGGGAACAGAAACAGAAGCCGCATCTTTTTAATGTAAACTGCACAAGAGATAGGAAAAATATATTCTTGTTGTTCTTATACATTCATTGAAGTATTATCAAATAATTGTTACACAACAGAAGAATCTATTCAATAAGCAGAAATTAATACATGGAAAATTTATTTGTAGAGATCACATTCTCGTTGAAAACATTAAATAACTAACATGCTTTTTTTCCTGAAATTAATCAATTGTTAGTGGTACTGCTATCTACAAAAATAGAAACACCAGTCAACCGTGGGGGGTTCCCTTCTACTGTCCCATAAGCATACAGAGGAAACAGAAATATTTCAAGACATCTGTAATGTCTTACATATTTTGAATAAAATAAAGAGCCAAAACACTTAACAGTACTGAATTTTATTCCAAATTATACCCAAGAGGAAGCCATCTGCAGGAAAAATAAAAAGTAAAACAAACAAAAAAACCCAGCACACTTTTGACTTGGACATCACTTGAGCAATACAGCTCTCCAAAAGGACAGCATGTTCTTTTAAAAGAAGATACTTATTCTTTCATGATGCAGGCAACATAAAAATCACCTGAAAACTTTCAGGCTTTTTTAAATACTACGAATAAACTCTACAGTGTTCCAGTGAAACACTGAACACTTTTATTTTTCCCCTCATCTAACATAAAACATTACTATATTGGCAAAAGCCATCTCTAGATTGAAGTAACCCACAGCAAAGTGAATCACTGCTGCTGTGGTCAAGTTTGAAAGAAGACTGAAACCTAAGGTCTAAAACACATCAGTATTTCAAGTACTGATGCCTACGAGGCCATGAAAGTCTGCAACCACTGCTTTAGACAACAAAAAAACATCAGGTAACATTTTCAATAGAGAAATAATAATATATAGCTTAGCTAGACACTCACAATAAAACTGTAATTCAATATATCAGGAAGATGTTTATAAAATGCTAGTCTGAGACACAATCTATGTTGGTAAAATGATGACTATGTCACAAGCGCCAAAGGCGGCAACGTCTCAGACATGACGGTCTTGTCTGAACAGCAAGGTCTGCAAAGCTGCCTACAAATGTATTAGTGTATTCATCATTTTGTCTCAGGAGTAATGATACAAGATGAGCAGAAATACCCCACTGCATGCTGCATTTCCTGATGCATCAATGTTTCCTACATTCCTAAATCTCCAAAATACGAAACAGATCATACTAATGAAAAATAATATGAAAAATATTACTGTAAACTCCAAACAAATTAAGTGAAAATTTGAAAATAAATATGCAGTACTGGACAAACATTAGAAGAATAATATATGAGCTCTGACAATGTGTGTATGGGTTACATTGGAAAAAAAAAAAAAAAGGAACAGAAAAACAAGCAAGTCCCTTTCAACAATTGCATACCAGGAAACATGTGTTGACCCACGACATTTGAACAACTAACGATACTGTCCGACACTTAAACTACAACAGCACAAAAGAAAAGCAATTTTTCAGAGTATTTGGGGATTCAAGGACCCTGTAGAACATGACATAAGTTTTCAGCTATTTCCATATTTGCTAGTCAACACCATACAATTTAAGAAACAACTTTTTCTTAACAAAAAAGCATAACAGTCAGGAGATACTACCTAAAGGATTTGGACAATACAGACGAACTCAAAGCAGATTGCCAAAATGATTTTTCAATTATGCACAGATTTGTACCAAAATAGAAACCAACTGGCTATTTTTCAAGAAACAGCATCTCCCACCACCCCCCACAGTTATTTCAGAATAATAACTATGTCCTTAAAAATTTAAGCTTCAGCAACTTGTATATACCGAGTCACAAACAAGGGCCTACACATTTCTGAAAGTAGTCAGAAAGTTACTGTACTTTACTTCATAAATTATATTTCATCTACAACAAAAAGAACAATCCATATAAAGCCAGATCTATGTTTTCTAATTTCTTTTTAACTGAGCTTAAATCTTGAATACATGAATCTAAAGCTGAAAGTCAAATGTTCTAATGAATTTCATCTTTTGCAAAATTTTGCCTAAGGCTAGGAAATAAATATATTAAAAAAGAGCCAGCTCCTTCTAGTATTACTCTAAAAAATACGCTGGTTTGAAAAACTGAAGCCTACATTTTCAGAGATAGTCCATACTGAAAATCTAAATAGTTTTAATATGTGTATACTGAAAACGTGACACTAGGTATAGTTCTATACCAACTTTTTTTTTTTTTTTTTCATATTTAATCTGGATCCAAACAACTTATTTCCATGAATTCCCCCAGATTCGCCTATAAAGTTCTCATCAAGTTGAGCAAAGAGAAATGTGAAGTTCTGCATCTGGGGAGGAACTTCTCAAAAGAAAACGATACACTCAGTCGATGCTGTGTGGTGATTTTGAAAGACCTGGTTCTGCTCCCTTGGCACAAATGGAAATCAATTGATTACAGCAAACACAAACAGGCTGACATAGAAGAGTACTGAAATTGTTTGTAGCCTTCCCCAAGCATTTATGTTCAATTTAATAAAACATCAAATTTTTTAACTCTCTTTTAATAACTTAACCTCTCATAGCTAAAACCTAAGAATTTATGTTATTGTGGAACAACTGACACTTTTTAAAAACATTCCTCCATGTCTGCTTTTTTAAAAAAAATGAAATAAACAAGTGAATGCCAGAGAAATGCGACTTAAGCAGATGAGCGACAGATATTGGAAAGAAAAATATACCACAATAGTAGGTCAAAATTAAGCAGAGGGAACGGAAAGAACTGCTCTGACAGGATCTAGACAATGTTATCTGAAACTATAGGTTATGAGAGAGCTCATGGACTGGCGTTCTCCATTTGTAAACCACAGCTAAACAGTACCTCCAAGTCACAGAAGTTGCCGTCAAATGTCCACATGTAATGGCAGAGCTGTCAAACAGCCCCCTCCAGACTGCCAGTAACAGAACTGACGTCCCCATGCCCTCAACCGATTCAGATGTTTTATGGTTCAAAACCAGTGAGATAACAACCACACCAGGGAAAGACTGAAAGGTCAACAAAAAGATGTAATCGTTAAGCCAAAAGAAATTAGCAATACACAAAGATATACCAGCACTTCAGAGTAAGAACTGGATATATAAACAAGTTTACAGCCTGAGTGGCAGACCAGAATTTGAATCATTATCCACAAAGTTTATTTCAGTGGGTCTTCCCACCAGCATCCAGGAATCTGTAATTTTCTGCCATAGCTGACCACTACTCTTCCTGTCACCCAGTGACTTGCATCTTTGTGACCTTATTTTTCACTTACCGCCAACTCTAATCTTCCTTTACAACATCTAATAAATCTCTTTCTTTTACATTTCATTACTAAGTATATGATTTGCAATACCACATCCCTTGATCACTATGGTGAACAACTAAAGCACTACAGTTTTAACTGATTTTTAAAAGTTCTGCTGAGCAACTGCTCTTTCTTTGCTCCAACTACATCAGCTCCTTGGTGGAACCCTTTCTTGGGTTGTCTCTTACACAGCAAAGTAAAGATTTTAAAAACTAGATGAAGACTTTAGCTTCCCCTCACACAAACTCTTACATAGTTTTTTATACTTTTCCCCAATGATTTTTTTTTCCTTATTTAATGACACACTTAAGAAAAAAAAAAAATTAAATGCAGGTATTCATTTCAAATCAACACGGGAAAGCCTTAAAATGTGCCTTAAACCTTCTCATCTCTGCACTGTCCTCCTGTGAAACAGTTTGGTTAAATTAAAACTTCTGGATGTGATTTTCCTTAATTTTTGAAGCAGTATTTATTTTTAGTCCTCAGTTTATTCAATCAGCATAAACTTCAATCAATTGCCATGAACAGCAGTGCAAGAAATCTTAAGATGAAATCTCTGTTAATAGTGAGGTACAAGATGTGGTGCTACTTTCCAGTTCTTTTCTCAGTCATCTTGCCTTTGATTCTATGTTTACCATGGATATTGCAGCAGACAATTTGGGACTGTACAAAGACATTTCACCTTAATCTACACTTCACAGTGTAACAGAGTCCTGCTATTTCTTTTTGTAGCCATTTGTACTGCTGAAGAACTTTCTTCACTACCTTTTGCAATCCAAATCAGCTTGACTTTCAACAGCACTCATTTTGAGCGCATATTTTGGCGGTGTCCCACTCATGATGCGTAACATGCCCTTTCTTTAAACTATTTTTTCCTCCATTCAGGAAATTTCAAAACTATTTTAAAACTGGACACAACATACTTCATCGCAGGAACGCTACTCGGGAAAAGCAGAAAGAAAAAAAAAGTGGGCAACATTCCTACATTGCATGGATGGATCATTAGCGCCCACAGAAAACAGATCTTAGTTTTATGCCTCACCAGAAGTCACATCCATTCCAAAAAAATATTTCCCCAAAACCACAGAGAGACAGCAATAGTGTAGCCATAACTTAATTCTGAGAGAACTGTCTGCTTTCCCCTGTACCACTGTGAATCTTATTTGATATTTCTTTGTATACATTGACTAACCTACCCAGAAGAATCTCAGAGATGAACAATTCCCACAAAGAATTCACATCTTGTAAAAATGAAACTGGTAGGCTGTGACAGAAGATCTCAGACCTTGCCTCAGAAAAAGTAATTCATGATCTTTTTTCCTAAACGTGAAAACAAAGCAATAAGGAACAAATAGCGTTAAAACTTTAACTCTTTGGTTGTAGATTACAAGAAAAAGGTTTTCCTACACACAACTTTAATAACAAAATTACATACAATTTGAACTGATGGAACTGAACACTGCTTTGCCAAACCCATCCATAAAACTGGCACAGCAATATGTTACTTGTTGGCCTTTTGCCTGAAGCACTGACCCCACCCTCTAACCGTCATAATAGTGATTACAATTTCTGGAATGATATGACGGGAATTGAACAATTAGGGCGTTTTTCCACTTCTGGGCTGACTGTGCATTCAGTAAGGTGCAGTTGTGGTTAGCTAAATGTGTTAAGACTTTTATAACTTTAAGAACACTTGTTTAATATTCTTGGATGAAGTAACTCAAACCTTCTGTAATATCTTTAATTTCAGTTGTTGAAGACTTTTCCTTACTTCTCTGGTTTACTTGGTGGTACAAAGCATCCCAAAATAATAAAGGAACCTCCCAACATTGAGAAAGTGGCATATTCTATCAGACACATTCATAGCTACCACCCGATGTCGGCAGATTGTGTCTTATAACATACATGAGAAAAAACACAGCTCTTTTCTCCAAATCACAATGGATATTTTCCTGCATGATTCAATGTGATACAATGATGTTTAGCCAATACATGTGGTTACAACTAAAACTAGGGTTATTCCTCCTACCTTAGTAATCTTTATGTCCACTTGCTCCTCAAAACTGTATCATTGTGTTGTCCATTTTCTCTTTTTGTCTCCAACTGCTCAACAACAGCCACAAAGACAGCTTACGGAGCAATTAAACTACACTTGCAGGGTAAAGTAAAAAGTACAGTGTGGAACAAAGATCAAGAACAGCGTCTTCCTTATAACATAGTAAAAGAGCAAACCACACAACAAACTGCTATGTTTTATTTTTTTTTAATTTAAATTAGCAATGGAGAAAAAAAAAGTTGGGAATCTTTACACTGACTGATACTCTGAAAAGTTTCTAAAGGTGTGTCCTCCATGCAGCAGGTACTCTGTAGCTGAGAAAGAAGAAACAGTACATATTTTGATACTATGAGTTTTACATGCCTTAAAAATTAAGTGTCTACCTACGAATGATAGCTCACAACTGAACATCTTGCAACACAAGTCAGTAGAAGGGAAAGAAATACAACAAAGACGAAGCCTGGATCATACTTTGCCTCTATAAAACCCATGACTTGCTAACAGCTATATAATTACCAGGTACAATTTGCAAGTTAAATGTAGGTTTGATGATACAACTTCTGTGATTTGATGCCACTATTCTTAGGATTAAATAAATCTTCAAGTAACGTTAAATGCCTCTTCAAGATGAATTTAAAAGTTGCAGCCTATTTTCACTTCACTTAACATTTTCACTACTCAGCTTGCAAAACGTCAACCTATTGCACCACTTAACACAATGAGAATTGTTCTCCATTGCTCTAATGCCTTGAACTTTTCTAAAACCATTACAGAATCATAAAATACCTTATTTCCCCCCTTTTTTCTCCCATTTCAAAACTGTTTTTCAGAACACATCTAAATAGAGACAAGATGATGCTCAACTACATACTTTACATCTTTCAGCATATCAGAAAGCTGTCCAAAACTAGAGAATTATTTCAAATCCAGTATTTCCACACCAATTTGGAAACTGTCCCAAACTCCAAAAAGTAGGGTATAAACTGATGTTACTACTTCCCAGTAGTAGAAAGCTGGAAGGGGGAAATTACTCATCTCCCTGAACAACTGACTACAGCCACTTGCAAATGAGCTCACTAGAAACATTTTAGCAAAATGAAACATTCAGATGGAATAGAAATACGACTTCACAATTCTTTATTTCCCATTTTACTAGCAAATTTATCATCTGGGAAGGAGCAGAAGGAACTTCAGAAAAGCAAAAGAGCAAGGAAAAGCTGTGCGTATCACATTAAAAGAAGTGAGAGGAGCTGGATAAAGAACACTGACAGTATAATGCACACTGAGCTTTCTATACAACAGCGACACTCCTACTGACAGTTGATGTGGATTTTAGATCACTCTGCTGTGGCAGAACCATGCTGATGTGCACCCCGGCCCACAGAAGGATACATTCATCCCATATACAACCTGCATAACGGAACTAAGATTGCCTACAGCTAAGGCTATGAAACAAAGACTGCCATGACAGCAACCAGGCAAACGTGCACTCTCTTAGATTAAAACGCACGATCAGCCTTAAAACAAAAAAAAAAAACAAACACCACCAAACCAGACAAAAACAAAAGGCGAAAGGAATCCAAACCCAATTCATAACAATCCTTGCTGTAAAGTATTTGAGCTAACTGCAAAAAAAAAGGAAGATAACTGCATAATTCTGTATTTGATGTTGCTGAAATTTAAAAATATTTTCTCAATTCCAGTGCTAATTGTGTAAATGTTCTAAAGAAGATTCATTGCTTCTAGGAGAGGGAGAGAACAGCTGCAACAGGCAGGCAATTATAATCAGAAAATAAATCAAGGGAAGTGTTTGTCTGGTAAAAAAATACATGTGTTTGATCATGAGTCACATGGCTCATCAACTGCTATCTGAGGAACCAGCACATATCCCCATTTGTCTGCCACTGCTTTTATGTGTGGTGTTGAAAAGCCACTTTTCACAGGTACTCCCTAATTGCTACAACTGGGCACCACAGTCACAGGGCCAGACTTTCAGAAGTGCTGAGTAGGCATAGTGTTGAAAAGATTTTCATTTGGTAGGAAACTCACCCATACTACCAGTTTGAAAAAAAACAAAACAGGTCATAGATATTTGAGATTTGGCAACCAAAGTTGCTGCAGACTTAAAATTGTCAGATCTTAATAAAACATAATGTTATGATATGAGCTTTGAATACAACAGCTCTAAGGAACTGCTCCTTCGTCAGCGAACAACCACTTACAGCAAAGAAAGTGACTTTGGACCCTTCTCCACAATGGCTTTCAACACATCAGGGGCTACAGAAGAAAAGGACGATCTTGATTTCTCTAGGATCTGAAGTGGTTGTACCTGTTCTTGAACATCTCTATGGTATTCACTACTTCAGTCTAAGTACTGAATTACAACTTATTTTAATCAATAAAAAGTTAGGACTTTCTAATACTTCTTAGAAAAAAAAAATCAGAAAGAAAAACCACAGAAACTTCCCTTCTAGAGAGAGAACTGCACAACAAAGTGACGACAACCATTTCTAGAACAAAGTTACAGCATCAGTCAGGCCTCAACCCCCCCTTTGTATGATAACATAACACAAATAGATTCACTATCTCTATTGGAACAAAAACTTTACATAACCACAGATTTGTGAGGAAAAAATACAGAAACGTGACCAAAGTAGAATAATGGTACCTGCTGGAGTTTCCAGGCAGAATGAAAATAAAAATTAGGAAAGATGTTTTTAAAGTTCATTTCATCAACTGTGATAGCTCAATGGTGATAATACTTTAAGGAGACCAGACCAACATCAGAGAGAGAATTTGTACCACATGGACTCAGTCATCAATCCAGAACAGCTTCATTCTACCAGTACCCTCCCTTTTGAGCCAATTAAGAGCCTAAACAGATTTGGAGATCTTATTTTCCAATACAGTGTGGAAATTAAAATTAAATTAGAAAGAGAATCCACTGAGCAACTGTCCGGCACAGTTCTGTCCCTAGATTAACATACTGTAACAAAAATCTCAGGAGACTTTTTCTGTTCTGACAAGGCAAAATGCCTCCTACAATAATTTTGTATAATGTGCATGGAGGACTTGGGATAAAGCTCCAGAAACCTTCCAGTAATTAAACCTTCTCAAATATTCCTTCATAAAGCATTTGGAACTGGCAGCAAAATTTTTTCTTGAACTTGGTCTCTAGATTCCTGGTCCACAGATGTTTTGCAACAAGCTGTTGACAATATTCAACTTCCTGCTGAAACCAAAGATATTGAAGTTTGAAAAAAACAAAATGCTGTCAGGGCTCTTCAGAACATTAACTTCCAATCTAAAGCTTTATCCTCATCTTCAGCCAGAATAAACAACACGTCTTCAACCAACCGATTCAAACCTCAAACATGACCACATGATCATTTTAGGTAGCTGCTATTTACATTACAATTATCCAAATGAGTAATTAAGTACTTTAGCAATATCTGCATACTCATACATCTTTAACATACCACTATTCCTTTTTATTTATAGTCAAGTAAAGACTCTTATTATATTTTTATCATCCTGAAGGTTCCAAGAGTTTATTTTTATTATGAAATAATGTAGACAAATGGGTCTGCCTGTGTGACACAGCACAGAGATTCAACCACAATTTTAGGCTACTGTATAAGGAGGCATGCATCTACAGGATGAATTCTACAAAATCTTACAGTTTAGAAACAACAGATATCTAAAACCTGAAGTACAGGAAAATCTAGGCTAGTTAGTTTGAACTAACTTTAATTGAAGGGGGAAAAAAAAAGGTTTTTTTCAAACAGAAATAAATAAAAGTTTAGTTGGAGATTCGAGCTTCTTGGAATACAGTACATTTATAAGAAACATAAATGAAAAAAGATGGAGACAGATGCCAGAAATTGAGTCAATAGTGTAACACTGAAATTGTGGCAAACTCTCAAATTTTGCAATGTTGGACATTCAAAATTCCAGAGCAATTTACACAAAAAGCTACATAATTTGCAATTTATGAGTTTAAATACAAAAGAGGCGGTTCATAAAGTTTGAGAGGAAAGATATTTTTAGCTGGCAAGCACTTTTTACAGGCTAACCATTTTTTCTTTATCTTGCTCATGAGACCTCTTTTGGATACAAATACATTTGCTAAACATTACAAAGAAAATAAGGCAACAGTAAGATAGCGTGTTTGTACTCTGAAAACAAATCATGCATATTAATACACTCAATAATACAGTCAATTCTTTTTATGATTTTCAAATTCCACTCTCATTAATAAGCATCTTATTTTGATAAATAAGTTGATTCCAACCAACTTGGCAATGTATTTTAGATGAGAACTTTTTGTCATGAGGAACTTCAATGGATTTGTGTGCTTTTCTGCAAAAAGTGAGCACATCATGAAATCCCAAGACGCAACATGAAGTATAAAACAATTTTTAAAATTAGAACGTAGACAAAGAAATGCCAAAATTAGAACATGAACAAATACCTATGAGAAAACTGATTTGTCCACTGCTTGAAAACACAATACTTCAAATTCCATTCAAAATCCTGAAAACCCATAAACGCTTACTCTAATCTTCACAATGAATTTGGAGTTTCTCCATGAAGAAAATCAGTGAACCAGATGTGAATTCAATTGAGTACGTTCCTTTCTAAGCCCAGAAAACAAAGCAAGGCGGAAAAAAAAACCCACAAAAACAAACTTCCTTCAACTCTACTCAGAGACTCAAGTTTTCTATCTTTCACTCTGTTAGGTTACAAGCTCGTAACAGAAATTGTTATAGATCAATAACCCTAATCAACATAATTTGCAATTATGGAAGAACTTTTGCACTTCAGAGTGGAACTTATTTCAGCCCAATTCTAGAAATCTCACGTAAGTCTAAGCATTGGAAAGTGAGTATTATGGGAATAGTCTCACAGGGACTGAGCTCACAAACCCAGTGAGACCCCAGCTGACAATACAGAAACCATTGAGATAATTTCTGTATTGCATTCACCACTGCTCCACATCTTGAAACACCATGCACAGACTTACCAGCAGATGGTAGGTAACATCAGGCCAGTATCACTTCCCCTCCACACAAGCAGAAAAGGGTGGTACTTTTTCCTAAAGCAAGGTAGCATAGAAGACAGAAAGTAACATCCTCATGGAACTGCATCAAGGCCATAGTTAATTTGCAACTCAAAAGCATAGTCAGCTCTATGTAGGGTGCTGGCTATTTCATGTGAGAGTGGCTGTGCAGCACAGAAAATTATTTTTATCCTGCTGCTTCCCATACCCTGCGCCCCTTTCTACCTTCCCCTCATCTCTCACTCCTACCATGGCCCAAATGACAAGACACAAGGGAGGCAAGAGAACACAAACTGCCAATTTCCTTTCCTTGGAAGCAAAATACAGGTCTTGCCATAGTAAGAAATTTGTATGCAGAGAGATATATCTTTTTGAGAAGTCTTAGGTTTATTAGGTTTATTTATTTATTAAGTTTTATTGAGCAGAAATCTGGTTTTAACAATTGAATTTTTGATTACTATAGGAAACTGTTCCAACATCCTTTTTCTCTCATCTTTTTTTTTTTTTTTTTCCTCTTGCAAAAATTGTATCATATGGAGCCTTCCACATTATTTAAGTGACATCCTTTTGCACTTTCCTTCTGGCAGATGCAATGATTTTGGTCCTAAAGAAAATGCTCTACTTCTTACCACCTGTCACCAAAGGCTCCACAAAGCAGTAGCTGTGGGCTATGCCTCTAAGAAACGAAACACAGACAGAAGACTACTAAGAGAATGAATCTCAACTTCTCTGAGGCTACCTGCATTAATTCCCTTTAAAGCAAGTGGAATTAGAATATCTTCCGTTAAGAATAGAAAGAAAGCGTAAGCAAGACAAAACCCCTGAAGACGCAAATCTGACCCCTTTACAGAATGCAGAAAAAACCTGGCATGCCTTCTTTTTCAGAACCCCAGCACAGTTCATATCTAAAATTTCATTACAGATGACATTTCTAGTATTCAAACTGCAATTTTGGAAAGCCATCTATCTTTGGAGGTGTAAACTGCTTAGTGTAGTGCTGAAGCTGACAACAGGATTCATGGTGGCCCAGCAAGCACATGGGTAAGACTTCAAGCTCACACGCAAAGAGAAAGAGCAAGAATCTGGAGTCATGAACTGCAAGTGACCGCCAGCAACAAATGCTCTCACTGTCACAACCCCAATCTTTGCTCGACAACAGAGGAAAGCAGACCAGCCTGAAAGAAGAATCATTCCAACAGGGTCCAATTTCCCCAAATTGTCTAGCTCTGCCATATCACATCTTCTCAAGTGATCCCAGACATACCACTGCAAAGTCCTCTAGGTAGAAGCCTGAAAACAACAGCCTTTCCCAAAGATATTATTCTCTTTTAAAACTGAAAAGAAAAAGTCTATAGAAAAATAATCTCCCAAACCACGCATAGTTTAAAGTCTGCCAGAGACACTAAAGCCACATTATGCCTTCAGTGCTTTACAGGGGGGAGCTCACAGATGCATCCTGGAGAACTGGCAGTGATGGGAAAGTTTCCTGTTAAGATTTAGAAAACACCAAACAGCTAGAAGAGTTGAACAGACAACAGCGAGATTACCCAGTTTGCTCTGGAATTCCTTCTCAGCTAGAGGAATATGCATTCTAACAACTGGGTTTGTACTCGGCAGGAGCTGAGCTTGCAAGTATCTGAAACACTCACCTAATCTGTCCATATGGATGAAGAAAGTTGTTTTTATTGAACCCAGTACAGGTAAATAAATAGATAAGCATTGAAAAAGGACAGCAGTCCTTCCATATAAAGAGCTATTTCTTTCCAAGCAGTTAGCTTAAGCAGCTAAATTTGAAACAGTATTCATCTAAATAAACCTCAAGATGGAGCATGTTTGTTAAGATTATAAAGGTTGTTTGGATAAGTGTAATGAAAATTCACTTAGGATGATTCTCAATGGGCTGCTAAAGGTTTAGCAGACTTTATTAAAACATAAAACTATCATGATGCATATTTATACTAAGCACATCATAGTCTTGCTGTAATCTTTACTACATTCTGCAATATTCAAGTTCAGCAAATATAAATGAAAAATTGACTTCCTTTTTTTAGTACAAAGGGAAAGACATTATAAATACAAAAATTATACTACCGCCATAAATTCCGCATATCAGACAGTTATTTTTAGTCAGTCGAACCCAGCAGAAACAAACACCCCTCAGTTTAATGGAAACCATTCCTAGCTACATTGAAATTTCTACTCATTAAAATTAACAGAATCTTCAGCACATAAAAATCTTCTGTGCTTCTAGCAGTGAAGCATGCTACACCAGGCACGTCGGTCAGTGGTCCTCAGGCTACCAAAGGGAAAGAATAAACTCAAACCCAACAGAGGAAAAGGAGGAACTGTGTCTCTACAACTAAGCACACAGATAAGCATATACCCCTAACACATGACAGTTGACTATAAAGCTCAGAGAAGCCAAAGCATTTACATCTTCAGCTGTTTGTCCTTCCTCTGGAAGCTGCTGCTCAGTGAAGCATGGCTGTTTTGAAAAACAACAGCAACTGCAGGACATTTTTTCGGGTTTCAAAACCCCAAAAGAGAAAAACCTGAGATGATCTACTCTAAAAACTTTAAATACAGAAACGGTAACTGAACTAAGTGTTAAGAGTGTAACATAGTTGTAGACATGAGTGGTAGTTTCATCTAGTCTATAAAGTTATACAGATGGAGATGTCCAGTGAAGAAGTTTTTCTGCATGTTCTTCCTGAAGTCCATTCCTCAAGCTTGTCCAGGTTCATCTGAATGACATCTGCTCTTGAGCATATCAAACTGCACCCCTCCGCTTGACATCATCTGCAAATCTGTCTGCCTCCTCTGGACAATTTTTTTTCCAAATTTTTTGAGGATGGATAGCACATATATATCTCCAGTCAACAGGAACCTTCCCTGACAAAGTTCCAGCATAAAAAATAATACAGACACAGTATAATTCACTAAATTACAATTTTGACTAGGTTTTACCACATACAGTAATGTTAGATTTTTAAAAGCTTAGTTCTAATGTTTGTCTATGCATCTTTAGTTTATTCTCTTTCAGAAAGACAAATGAGTTATACTTATAAAACAAATAAATTGAAAACAAAAGTTTAAATTAACCACCATACGTTCCTCTGACTAAAAGGCACAATGCATAAGCAGTTGCATAAGCAGTGCAGAGACAAATGAGCAATGCAATACTAGAGACTACATTCCAAGCCTTAAAGTCTGTTTGTTTTATAAAGCGCTCCGTTATATAAGATAAGGAACAGTTAATCCTCCAAGCAATATATATGCAAAAAAAAATATGCTACTGGCACAAATACATCAATATGACTGCCTCAGTACAAATCACTAGGTCTGTGCAAGATAAAATACTGTAAGTATTTTAACAGAGATGTTCTTTTCTAATTAGTAGAGCACTTTTGGTAGTGGTCACTCTTGCCTGAAATTGACAGATACAGAAAGGATGAATGGGTTTTTTTTATGTAACTATAATGCTTAAAAAAAAAAAAAAAAAAAAACAAAAACAAAACAACAACAACAACAAAACAAAACAAACAAACCAATCAACCAACCTCAAGTATTAGCATTAATAAGGATTCTGGATTAAAGAGGCAGACATAAGTGAAACTACATGCATGCAGATCTAATCTCATATCCTAAATTTGTCAACGGAATTGAAGCTAGTATGTGATACTCTCAATTGAACATGATTCAAAAAGCAATGTTCTTGATGACAGAACTAAACTTCATGTATTCACAGCAGCATAAAGACATTAACTGGTTAGGTAGAGAAAAAATATTCAGTCTTCTAATGAAGACTGAGAAGTTTAACTATGTAGTCAAACAGAACGTATACAAGAATTTAAGAAGGTGTCCAAATGTAACTCATGACAGACAAATACGCATCTCTTGCCTGCATTTTTGCCAACGAAAATGAGGCCTGAAAATATGTAACTTCAGACAACCTTAGATTTCCTCTAACTAAAAACAGGTGGCAATTCACAAAAGCTGATCATTTCTGCACGGCTTAAAACATACATAAGCACATATAGATGGAATTCAGCTTTATAAGCAAAAGAGTGTTTTTTTTATCACACAAACGAACATGGCTCCTTGTACACTTAGCCAAATGCAGGTAACTGTGACCAAAACTCAGGAGACCATCCGATTAAACTTCTACTGACAGTTTAGTAATGCTGCACCCAATAGAGATGCTAGCTGTTAAATACTTCACACTTACCTACATATACATGTTACAGTTTTGGCACATGCATTAAATATACACCCCCTAAACAGTAGTTCACCTACTGTTGCCAAGCCTACTTTAGCTTGGAAAAGGCTTGTGGATTTTTAAGGGCATTCTGGCTGGTGATGGTAGGCCAAAACAGAAAAGTTTTGTCCATTTTTGGCTTG
The DNA here is from genome assembly GCA_013398155.1 of Pedionomus torquatus. Lineage (NCBI taxonomy): Eukaryota > Metazoa > Chordata > Aves > Charadriiformes > Pedionomidae > Pedionomus > Pedionomus torquatus. Next base: position 242,288 of record VZRU01000222.1, read on the forward strand.
CAGCCTCTGGGACAGTATCATGCTGCCATAAACTCCTCTCTCCTTACAGAAAAACTTCCCTTATTACGCCTATTAGCAGCATTAAAAAGGATTAATATTTTAAAGACATCTAGCTTTAGGCACAAGAGGACCCAATGTCCTCTTCAGGAAACCAGTGACAACCTAAGCAGAGGAAGCTGTCCAAGAAGGAGCATAAGGAAGCTGCTCAGAGGAGTTGCTTCCTAGAAACACAACGTCTAAAAGCTCAACTACAGAATGAGAAGCTGAGATAACCGATAGGGGCATTCAGGGAGCTCAGAGAAAGTCCATAGCTCTTAAAAGGGGAAGGTGATATACTATACTAGCTGAGCACTCCGTGTAAACAACTGGGAACACTGGGCCCTAACTGCAAACCTTTGCACTAGCTACTAATTTTGTGTTTTTAATCCAGGATAAGCAAGCTTTGCATTTCAGAAAAACATGTTCTACACATGTCAGTAAGATACATGATAGTCCAGGCTGTGGAATGCAGGAAAGAGGTTTTGAAAAGTAACCAGGGATGAAAAGTAATCAGAGATATCAAATATACCTGTACAACCCTGAATAGAGGGAGTCATCAAGCCTGAGAACTGGAATAATCTTTTTCACTAAATATTACTCTCCCTGGGTAAAACCACATCCTGGGTTTCTCAAAATGGTGTGAGGATAATGGAACTGGAAGAAAAACCAATGACCAGTACAGCAGAACTACAACAAATACTGCCACCCACCCACCTCATTTCTTTCATGCCCAGAATATCTTGTACAATATCCTCCAATCACATCACCACTTACCTTCACTTGCCCTACAAATACAGAGCCCTAGTATGTGTGTAACTATCGGAACCACCTGATGATCGACAGAAGTTTCCTTAATATGTTCCTTCTTGCTCCTTTCCTTGATTTCAGAATAGAAAGGGATACAACACCTTGGTCTGTATTTCAGGATGATCTTCTCATTCCATCCAGTTTTATGTGAAATGGCTCCTCTGTTTGCAATCCAGACTGCTACATTAACTACTACAAAAAATTAAAGTGGTCTCTCTGCTCCTTACATACCTATCCATTATATGACAGAATTATTTGAACAGTGAAAGCCATCCTTAATGGTAAGTGGGCAAGAGCTACACTCCCAGCAATTCCCAGAACCAAAGCCTCTGAGCTCTAACAACTTCTTTAGGAGAGACACAGATAGAAGAAATGTTAGCATAATAAAAATTAAAATTAATTGACGAAAAAACAAACCATATTCAGAAATGAAAGCTGGCAAACATGTTAGCCTTGGATCAAAATCAAGCAACAGCACTGGCTTTCCCAAGCTTTTATTTTACTAGTTACACTGTCAAAAACACAAACAAAATATGAAAAAATTCCATTTATGATACAAATTTTTAGAAATCCAAAAAGTAAAATCCTGTATCAGCTAGAAACATATGAAAAGCATTTTTTAATAATGAGAAGTTATTCTCAAAAGGACAGTTGTTAGTATGTATCTAATGTATCATACAGTCATACCAATTCCAAAGCAATTTCCTGCAGACACCACTGTAAAGCCAGTTTCTCCTCCAAAACATACGATTTCTAGAAAACAAATCAATGCATATCCCATCTATGCCATAACAAGATGTACAACAATCAGCAGTAACAGGTACATTAATCTCAGAATTACCTGCTTTATCTACAATCATTTAGCTAAGTAAGACAGTATCATGTGTGTCTTTGGGACAGTTTATTTTCTTGGCAACATTGCAAAGTGAGGACCTTGAATTAGAAAGGTATGCAGTAGTTCACCTATTTTTTTTAATAGCAACCATTCTCAATGTTGAGAAGGCAGCTGCAAAATACCTCTTAGCAGAAATTCAGTTAGGCCAGAAAGTTTTCTCAAATCATTTCTTCTGCTACTCAAAAACGAGACTAGTGCATTTGCTGCATTTTGCTGTTTCCTAAAATTCACTGTGAAGCCCAAATTTATTCTATGTACCTGCCAAGTTTGTTTAGAGGATTTACTTGCAGACATGGTTTAAATCAGAAGCACCATGTCCATTAATTAGCACTGTAATTCTTAATGTGACATCTGCTTCATTTGTTCCAAGCAGGAAGTGAAGCATTTATTAATCACATGAGATGTTCAGGTAATTCTTCTAGTAAGCTCTGGCCACCACCAGCCTCTAAGGCACAAAGATGAGTATCAAAGAAGAAAGTGAGGAGGGTAGGCTAACAGTGTATGCACAAAATGTTCAACTCCAGCCTGAGTGCCAACCAGGTACTATATTGCAAATATATAATCACACAGGCTGTCACAAAAGTACAGCAAATACAGTTAAGGGACACACAATGCCAATTAGTTGTCAAATTAGTTGTCAGTACTACAGAAAATCATCATCAAATAATTAGGATAACAAATAGTTCCCAAACAATTATTAGTTATTTTTGAAGAAGCAAAACTTAGTAATTTATACAGTTATGTCTGAAAGAAATATTTCATTATGCCACTGATTATTACCTGTTGAAATAAGAGTCCTGAAATAAGTATGTTACAGAATTAATGTGGGGTTTTCTCTTGGTTCTGGTTTTTGTTTGTTTTTAAATTATAAAAAATAAAAAGCAAGCCATTCACTTACATATGGAATTTCTATCCAAGATCTGATTTATGTGAGTTAAAGGTTTTGAAATAAATTACTTCTACTAAAACTAAACGGTTGTGTTCACTAACCTGCAAATCCTTCAACTACAGTGAATGCTTCCTATATAAAAATGGAAATATAAGAATGTGTTGGTGAAAAGAAAGAACTAGTTCTCCCACACATCACAGGATCTTACAATTACTTTGCTTTGTTCAAAAACTGTGTTCCTGAGCATTTAATATTGCTTCCAATTTTCGCCCTCAGTTTTGCCAATCTATGTCTGCTATACAAGAGGTAACAATATACCAGGTTCCAGAAGATAAGATATACAGTGTATTTTCAAACTTTTCAAATAACGTTTTTCTGTAAAACATTCAAGAAATAAAAGGTGATTGGATGGGAAAGGTAATCAATCTGTAATTTGCAACTACTTGGCTACTTCTCACTCTTATTTCAAGTCAGAGTAGAGGTTCATGCCACCTTACAAAGAAGCAGCCCACCTAGTGTGTTGCAATGGAGTAACAAGTCCCCAAAAGTGCCTCCTACCACATATTAGTGATTAGGTGCTCGACTTCTTGCACAAGCAGAAAAGTTACAACTTCTTCAAATTTTGAGCCATTACTACAGTCCACATTCATTCATCTACCAAAAAAATATTTTAAAATCTAATTTAATTCTTGACCTCCATAATAAACCCCTGGGAACAGTTGTCAGAATGTGCTGTGCACTTCACAGCGCTGTAGCTAATGGCGGAGTGTGTGTAGGTGTGTGTGCACAGGTGTCTGCACTCACAAGTTGTCTGTTCTACTGACTGCCCCTGCTCAATGCGAGCAGAAAGGCGGTTTTGTACTTTACCCAAACTTCAAACATCTACTCCTCAAGGCAAAATGGTCCAAATGTTCAGGATCCCACACACATAGCTCCATAGCTTTTCATCTACCTTGTCATTCTAGTAATCATTCCCAAATTTCTTGTTTCTGTGGTTCCAAGCACCCGTGGTCCTATCAGTTTGTTTTATTTCCATAATGGTATTCCCAGCACATCTTAGCTTTTGCTTTTTTTTTGACCACCATTGCTTACAAACCCAGAGACCTTCAACTCTGCTGTCTAAAACATTGCTCAGATGTCTTCTAAATTTGTAAAATTAATTCATAATACAATAAAGCTTTTGCACAGTTCAAACTACTTCCTTCAGTATGCGTGCTTTTGCATTTATCAGCATTGAATTTCATCTGCCATCTTGCTATTCATCCAACGAATTGGCTCCCCCAAAATTCCCCCAAGGGTTTTCACTGATCCTAACTAAAGAACTCTAATATCTGCAATTTTTCTAACCCTGTTCCTGATATTTATTGCATATAGACATTCTCATCTCTAACAGCAAACATTTCTGCTGTGGAGAACACTTAAGCTAATTTTTTGCCTTCTTTCAGCTCTTGGTCACTACTGAATTCCTGACTGGCCCTTGCCTTGTAATTTCCTCGACCTGTTTTGAAGGGGTCTGGCAAAGGACTTGGAATCTTCAAATAAATGATGTCAGCTGTTAGGTTTATGCACTCAGAAAATATTAACAGATTAGCGGGGCATAGTTTTTCCTTTGTGGAACCTAGAGAAATTTTTTTCTGTATCTTGTTCATTTACAGGTTTTTTTTTTAAAAAAAACGCATATTTTAATTAGTAGCCTAATTACAAAATGAAAAAAAAAAATTCTGAGACTGCAAATGAAGTCACTCCACAAGTTCTTTAACACTGCAGTCCTCCTCCTCCTTTTTATTTTATTTCACACAACTATTAAAAACTTAATATCCCTTGTGTTTGTCAGTCGAGGTGAAAAGAACGTCAGTTCCTGGAAAAGGAAGAGCATGTCAGCAGGATGCATCCTTCTTTCTGTGTATGTTGTTTCTTGGGTTTCCCTAAATAAC
>VZRU01000222.1:246868-298558 GCA_013398155.1 Pedionomus torquatus
TTAGGATGAGGGAGGTGACAGCCATGGAAGGATTTACTGGCATGGAATGCAGGAGAGGAATGAATCCCTTATCCAATGTGTCACACTGCAGGTCACGAGATAAAGGGATCAGCTGCATAGACTGGGCAGCCTCTCCATCTGCAGTACAGCTGGACCCAGTTCCAAATGTGCGCTCAGACATGAACAGATTCACAATGCAGTTTTCTTTTGTGGAACCGTTAGCTTTTTCTTCTTTGGTATCTTCTTAATCTCATTTTTAAAACCAAAAAAATAATCTACTGTTTTATTAGTTTTTCTGGTAAGTTCTACCATAGTTTCAGTGCACATAATTGAAAAAATTGACATTCCTTCCATTTTATTGATATAAAATAAATACAGTGGATGGGATCTAAACAAAAAATAAAAATAAAAATGCCCATTTCACCCTCCATACAGAGTTCTAGTTAACTGTGATTAAGGCCCAGCATGTACAGTTACTTATCAAATCACCCAGTGTATTCTTGTGTAGGAATGATGTCTTTCGTGGAAGAGTTAGTGTTCTTAATTATTCAAAATGAGTAAGCAGAACGTGTATTACCAGAAGTATGTAAGCAGCTAGTATGCAGAGCCATACTTTTTTCTGTGTCATGAAAACATTGCTACTCACTTATGGAAGACATTAATTTACTATTAGCAAAGTACAGCTATGAATTGCCATTAATGCTAACTCAAATCCATCATCAGGAAAAAAAAACAAAACCCCAACAAAAAAAAAAACACCAATGAACAAACTCAAAACTTCAATGTGCAAAGAAAAATAACGGGTACCTACCTTCACGAGAAAGGTCTTAAGAGTCATGGGGAAATTGTAATAAATTTTTAAAACTTCATTACAATGTGAGCAAATATGGTAACTATAAAAAGTATGTAGTGCAGTAACTATATTAACGTGTAAAATACTGACTTTTACAACAGCACATAAACAAAGCAATTCTTCTGATTATAATCATACCAGGCTCTTACACTAAGATGTTAAAACGTAGCTTCAGAAATGCCGGATTCTCTTGTTCTAAGATGAGCTTACTAAGTAGTAACAAGATGCTTCTGGTCAAAAGTTTTTTCTGGAATATGTTGTAAATGAAAGGAATCTTGGCAGGTCAGTATTCTCACTAGAACGTGCAATTCTGCATGTCATTGCCTCTTGCTTATTCACTGAAACAACAGATTTCATTACAAAACAAGTAAGAGAAACAAACACAGCCTCCTGCAGTTCCTGCTTTCTGAGCCGCGTTCACCTTTCCTTTCCTTTACCGCAACGCCCATTGCCAAGACCACGTCTCACCACAGGACAGGAAAACAAAAGAATTAAAGAATTGCTAAGCTGAGTTCAGTTACCCTTAGTCACCAACTGATGATACTCCTGTTTAGGCATTTTTTAAAGCAGTGTTCGAGTACTTCCCGGAAGCTCACGCTGCATTCCACATTACAGCTGGGACTGCACTACAACAATGAGAAGAGTTTAAAAAGTCAAGCAGTCTCTGTCAGATAAATACCTCCGCGCATAACTATCTGGTGAAGCCCCAGCCAGGTTTGCCCTGCAAACCTCACATGAAATAAAACACAGAAACAGGACAGATTGCAAAAAATATTTACATGAACTCTACATTACCCATACAGTTGCCTTTATCTGTATCACATTCTTGTTCGGGGGTTTGGGACGGGCACGCATTTAAGTTTCCTTCTCGGTTCCCTCATGGAACCTATTCATTGAAACTACTGGAAGGCAGATCGCACTGGAGAACAGTCCCAAGCCTAAAGCTCTCCATGCACTCCCCTTCCGTGTTAAGAAATCTTCCAGAACTAATAAATGGAATATAAATATTTAGATATTTTAACTTTCCTTTTCAATAACACTTTTTCAGAATGGCACATAAAAAAGCCACTTATTTTCAACTGGAGGAAAACGTCTGTTTATTTACATCACAGCTATAAGATGCAAAACCACACGTTCACAATTTACATCTTTAAAGTCTCTAGATATCTTTCAAAGCAATTCCTGTAAAGCTTTTATTAGGCATTTTGTAAACACAAACCATACTGATATTAAAGAAGAAAAGAGCAAGCATTTAATATTTTTATAGAGAAAAATACCCACTTCCCCAACATGATTAATTTTAAAAGCTCTTACAATTATGGCGTCACTTAAAATTTTGAACACTCATTTGATAATATGAAAAATGAGTCATTAAAAATAAATCCATCTGATATAAGTAACTGCAAAACATTATGGCTTCATCTTCCACATCATTTCTTCTTGAACGTAAAAAAAAATAATTTAAAAGAAAAAAAATTATATATAAATAATGTTGCAGATCAAAACAGAGTTCAAAGTTCAGCCTGTGACTAAAAGTCACTCTTAAAAGTTTAAAAGGCAAAATAAAAATGATATTGTTATAGTTTTTGTTAAGGAGTTTTTAAAGTTTTTTTAAAATTAAGAAGAAAATAAACATTTGCTCATTGGCCACAATTAGACATCTGGGATAGAAGAGGTAAGAAAATGAACAAGATTGAAGACTGACAATGAAACAAATTCCTGCTTAGGTGTTTCTTTTCCTGAAAATTAAATTATTATGTGATAAAGCAGATTCATTTATTTCTCCAGCCTTCATAGCTGCTGTTTTGCATATTCTAAGTGCCATAACTCCAAGCAATACATGTGTGGTGAAGAGAAAGACCACCCTGCATACAACAGACTCCCTCAACTGCCAGGGAAGACATAACACTCCTTTGGGAACAAAACATGAAAACATATTCAGATCAACTGTTTATTAAGTTTACCTTCATTGTATTGTCAGTAGACATCCATGTTTTGCTACAAAATTCCTGACAAAAGTATTATCTGCCAACTAATAAAAATGATTTATAATAAGAACAGTCCCCTTGAGTTAATGAAGCACATATTCTGTTTCTAGATAGAGCTGCTAGCAGACATATAGGGAAGAACCTCTAATAACTTTTGACCAATAAATTTGGTGAACTAGAAGTTGTATCTTCTTCTGCCTTCTACAGGTTTCTAGGAACACTGCACATCACTATAAAACAGATGCTGTTGACTAATACCATAAATCAAGGCACAGCGATTATTAAAAACCAACACGTTGCATATCTGGTTCTACATGTGAGAAAGAAATAGAAACCCTGTGACTGATTGGAATAGTGAAACCAACAGTACAATAAAATGCCCGCCCATCAATAATTTAAATATATAGAAAGAGAAATTCATTATTAAACTAGTGCCTTCTTTTCCTTCATCTTTCTCCATGCAGATTTGTGGAAAAACCACCAGTTAACTTCAAAATGTTGGAGATCTAGCAGTAATTAATAAATAGGCTGGACCCCTACATTAGATAATGTTGATAATGTTTTATTTTTATTTTATTTTATTTTTATTTTTTTAAAACATACTTATTTCCAACAAGGTCCTTTAAAAGGTATTTCTGAAACTCATGCTTTCATTTTGTTAACAGGTCACAGTAGCAATTGCAGGAGTTGTTAGTTCTGTACAACTGAAAGAAGCCTGCTGTTACTGATGGCCAGGCTGAAGAATGGCAGCCAGAACTAGTCCACTGTCTGAGCACCCTTAAGAAATTGGGCAGGGAGAAGGAGGAGTTCTGGTAAACAATTCTGCATGGTTCCTTAAAAGAAACCAACTACAAAGTTAATCAAATGATGTGTGTGACCTATCTAGTCACTCAGTGAGCTACGTGCTGGGATTCATCTCTGCCCATCTTGTTCAGCAGTAGGCCCGTTTTGCAATGCAGTGGTTGCACCTTTTTTTTTTTTTAAACATTAAAAAGAAAATCGAATTGTAATGACATGCACACCATATACTTCTAAATTATTGTTTTCACATTAGGTATTTTCAAATCATGGAGAAAAAAAAAAACAATAAATGCATATACAAGACTATATGAAGACAAGTGCCTGGGAAACAGCGGAGTGAGAATTTTTCTTAAGATAATTGACAGGATGAAACCAAAAAGAAACACAACACATTAATTCCTGAAACATATGAAAAAAAGGTGCTATCTTCCTATTCTTGCTCCTCTATACCTTACAGTAAAGGTAAAAATTGGAAATATGTACTAGCAACACACAATAGGAAAATGTTTAGCCAAAAATTTCAAATGGACTGCCAATAAATTAAGGTTAATATCAAAAGAAATCCAAGATATTCGAATGCAAATAAATTAATCATATTACAAACTCAAATTACTTCAAACTCAAATCAGATAGTGACTTTACATTTTTTCCTTCCCATACCTATTATTTAAATAAACTTTGCTCTAACCTCAAAGTTTTTTCCCCAAGACACATGGAAAAGTAAAAATGCATTGTACCTTGCATGAATGGGAAGAACTTTGAGTGGGAGACGCTATATTTTTTACTCTATATTGACATCTCAACAAGTATTCTCTTTTTTATCAACAGTATAATTCAGTAAAGCCACCCATCACAACGTGGGATGCAGCTTAATGCAGCCTGGGATGCTGTTGGTCATCTTTGTTGCCCGGGCACACTGCCAGCTCACGTTTAGCTTGCTGTCTAGCAAAATCTCTTGGTCCTTTCAGAACAGACACTCCCCATCCAGTCAGTCTCCAACCTGAAACACTACAAGCAACTCTTCCCTCCCAAGTACAAGGCTTTGCATTTTTCCTTGATCAATTTCATAGTACTTCCATTGGCTCATTCCTCCAGCCTGTACAGATTCCTCTGGACAGCAGCCCTGCCCTTGAACGCATTGATTCACGTCCCCAGTTTGGGGTCATCTGCTAACTTCATGAGGTAGTATTCCATCAACTTCTCCATGCAGCTGTTCGGACAGGTCCCACGATAGACCCCCACAGTATGCTGATTTTCACTCCAGATAGCATATGATCCACTGACCACCACCCTCTGATCCCAGTCACCCAGCCGACTTTTTTACCCATCTGGTTGCCTGTGCACCCAGACCACACAAATTGCTGAGCTACTCCTCTTTAACTGGAGCTAAACTGACTTCTTGATCTCATGGATATGTATCTTGTACCATAATATCACCATAAAGGTTGCCCACAAATCATTTCCTATAACTTGCAAAGTCATAACATTTCTAAGACAACACAAGGAAAATTTTTTTTTCCCGAGCGTTTTCTCAACAAATGCATGTGAAGAATTTTATATTTAGACCCCAAAGTTCCAGGTCAAATATAAAGAAAAATTGAGGTATTTGCACACGTATTATTCAGAAGTGGGATATTGTAAAATTAGTACTGTTGGAATATGCTCAGCAGATCAGCTAGGAGATCAGACAGTTATGTATTATATTTAAACTTATCAACTGAAGTAGAATGTTTCTAGGCAATTTTACAATCTAATACTCCACCTCTGCAGTTTGATCTGTAGGACCAATCACTCGCAGGGATACAGGAAATACCTGGAAAAAAAAATCCTGCAGTAAACACAGTTTATTAAGCAGATCACCTATTTAAAAATTTTCCTTAGGTGCAAGAGGATTTGAGATCTCTCTTCACTGATGAACGCAGTGTATATCAGGTCACACAACCTCAACTTCTCAAGCAGACAGCTGAAAGCAAAGCAAGTATGACAAAAGCCAAACTGCAAACTTTCTCCTACTATACATTCACTTCAACACAAACAGACAACCACTCTTTAGCATCTCTCTCACTTTTCCCTTCAGGGTAACCTATTCCCCTGTATAGAAGTCAAGAAAAAGCAGTTTATTCCAGAGTAGTGAGCAGGGATTGACATGGACAGGCTGGGGAGCTGGGCAGAGAAGAAACTGATGAGGTTCAACAAGGGCAAGTATAGAGTCCTGCACTTGGGGAGGAAGAATTCTGGGCATCAATGCAGGTTAGGGGTGGACCTGCTGGAAAGCATTCTGAGAAGGATCTGGGGGTCCTGGTAGATAGTAGACTATTCATGAGCCAGCAATGTGCCCTTGTCACCAAGAGGGCCAATGGAATCCTGGGCTGCATAGGGAAGAGTGTGGCCAGCAGGTCAAGGGAGGTCATTCTCCCCCTCTGTTCAGCACTGGTGAGACCACAACTGGAATATTGTGTCCAGTTCTGGGCTCCCCAGTTCAAGAGAGACAAGGAACTACTGGAGAAAGTCCAGTGTAGGGCAAGAAGGATGATTAAGAGATTGGAGCACCACCCTTATGAGGAAAGGCTGAGGGAGTTGGGACTCTTTAGCTGGGAGACTAGAGGGCTGAGGGGAGACCTTATTAATGCTTATAAATATCTGAAAGGATGGGTTGAAGGAAAATGGAGATGGACTCTTTTCAGTGGTTCCCAGTGACAGGACAAGGGGCAATGGACACAAGCAGGAACGTATAAAGTTCCATTCAAATATAAGGAAAAACTTCTTTACAGTGAGGGTGACAGAGCCCTGGAACAGGCTACCCAGGGAGGTTTTGGAGTCCCCTTCTCTAGAAATTTTCAAATTCTGCCTGGATGCAACCCTGAGTAATGTGCTCCAGGCAATCCTGCTTTAGCAGGGGAGTTGGAGTAGATCTCTAGAGGTCCCTATCACCTCTGACAATTCTGTGATTCCATGATTGTCAAATCATTATCCCAAGAAGCAAGTATGGTTTACCAACTTAATTTCCCCATTTCTGTTATTTTTTAAATTGGTTGGGATACCAGGTAAGAGAAGGGGGGTGGGGGCAAGCTAATAGATGGAAAGAGGCTGCAACTGGATCACAGTGCCACTGCTTCTCTACATGCCAGTATCCAATGTACAAGACAGACTTGAGAGTCAGACAATGGAGACTATTAATCAAAGGTGTAATAACAGAAATGGTTAAATATTGACATCACTAATGTAAAAGCAGCAAAAAAAAGGTTCTTTGGACTTACAAATCTTAGGTTTTTTAAACACTTATTTTCAAATGAAATTACAGTATGAATTTCTCTTGTAAGTACTGAAAGCACATCCTTGTACAACATTAAAAGTTAACAACTGATTTCTGCTTTAAAGTAAAGGGAGCAAAAGCACTAGAATATTGCCCTTTTTGTGATTGCTGGACTATTATCTGCTAGACAATATATTCTAGTACTAGACTACAGTATCTGCTGGAAGCCAGGTACTTGTGATTTCTTCATGTAACTGATGTTAACCAACTTCTACTGGTTACTCTAACAGATGGGCTCTTAAATCAATTCACTTCAAAGACAGTTTGAAGCACCAAGTGCTAGAAACTTGAAATAAGACAGTGAAAATATTCTTAGATAGTAAATACCTGGCTAAATATATTATTTTAATGACAGCATCAAAAAAAAAAAAAAGGACAGAACACAATATTATAAGTATGTAGCACCAGCATGCATGAAATGCAAAATGTGCAAACAGAATTCATGACTGACTCCCATAAGACTTGCTAGTCTATTTTCTATTTTGCAAAACTAATATTAATAATGATATAAAGCATAAATCATATAAAGCATAATGGCATAAATTTACTTTTCAAAATACATAAGGAGTAAATTATCGAGTGTTAATAGTTACCCAAAAAATATTTAAGTGTTCCTATTTATGCAAGTAATTTTTTCCAGAGACAGTAGGGTTTTGTTTTTGTAATATAAAAATAGTATTCCTAGTAAAGGAAATTGTTAAAAAAAAAAAAACAAAAAAAAAACCACACACACACACAAAAAAAACCTAGAAGGAAATACTGCCAACCAAAAGGAAAAAAATTCTAAGAAAAATATTCTATCCGGTCATTTCCAGTGAAGCCACATGAAAGTATTCACACAGACTTGTGGAAATGTACAACAGTATTTAACAGCCTTTAACAAGCAACTCCCCCTACTCCAAACAAAGTATTACATGGATTTTCATCTTAAACAGAATTTAACAAGAATAATTTGGTTCAAAATAAGACAGAAAAATATAAAAAGTTAGAGTATTAATTGCAAGTGAATACATTACTGTATTTATTGAATACAACATACTGAGATAGCCAGTGTATGTAAGACAGAAAAGATAAGCATCACTCCATGCATTTATGCTGTTTCAATTTGAAGTATGCAAGTACTTATTTACATGCATTTTAAAAGCCACAGTAAAAATGCAATAAAACTCACAAAGTCACCCTCTCTTTCATGACCCAGAAATTCTAAAAAATAAGGAATATGTGAAAAAGATTAGATTTTTATTTTACATATATTCATACAGTCACACTGATAAAAGTCAATACTAATTATGACCCTCGAATTACATTCCCAAGATTATGTTCATGACCTCAAGCATTTTAAAACTTCTCAAGATGAGGTTATTAATGTTTACTGTAATATAAAACACTGCATGTAAATTGCAGTCCTGTGCAAAACTTTGAGAGGTGGCAGTGAAATTAGAGCCTGAAATCTTAAAAACAACAACAAAAAAAAAAAAAAAAACACAAAAAGCCCACACAAAACCAAAAACGCAAAAAAACCCCACACAAACAAACAAAAAACATTAAAAAACCAAATCAAACAAAACCAAACTCCACCACACACCTCAGCACCTCTGTGCCACAAAACTGCCACTGCTACAGCTTTGAAGTCAAAATTTCTGTTTTCCCACCACAATAAAGTCCACATTTGTAAAGATTAAGTGTAAAAGCATCCAGGAATCTTCTTCAGGTTCCTCAGTTGAGACTGAGCTGAACTGTTAGCTCTCTTCAATACTGACTCTTACAGAGGGGAGAAAGCAACTTGATCAGGAAAATTCAACACATACAGCCCTTGACACTGCAGTCAATTGCAGGGGGATAGAAACACGCATACATTTTGCTCCTTGAATGCACTGATTGGTTTTGGATATGCATCTTGTAGGAGTTTTACCTTGTACCTTGCCCAGGACACGATACAGAATTCTCAAGGACCACATCCAATATTGTGACTCCACTACACAATCTGTGCACAAAGTAAAAAACATACTGTTTGGATCTTTTTCTTTATTTAATTATTTTTAAAGCTTAGACAGAGGGAAAATCCTACTGGCTGAAAGACAAATGTTAGAACTTGTCAACCAATAATTATGAGTTCTTTTACCATATTCCACATATCAATACTTCATACTGAGCTAAGTATTAGAGATTAAAGTATTTCCTAATTTAAACTTCGCTCCACATTTTTGGGTTTTGGACTGCTCTTACTATAAATGATGTTGTGCTAAGATCATAGTACACAGAAACCATACGATTGCAGTGTTGATTCCTAGTAATATCTGGTAATATCACAAAAAATTTCTCACTAAAAATAGAACTAAAGTCTATCAACATGTAAGCTTTTGCCAGTTTATTTAAGAGCCTGACAGTATGGCTGGCCAGCAGTTCAAAGCACTGATGGAAGTTACACAGACTGGGCTGAAACCACTTCAAAGGGCACAGCTCCATCCCAAAGAGGCTGTATGAACAAGTTCAAAGATAAGCACTCAAGTTTTACAGTATCAGGTACAGTCTGACCACTCTGTTTTCTAAATTCTAAATATCGAAAAATATCCTTTTTTTTTTTGTTAAAGAGACCTTCGCTAAAATATCTGAAATACGTATCTGAGCAAGAAAAACTTAACATCCGATTTTCATCAGCTCAAGTCATTTCAGGAGAGGTATATTATTTCCAAGCAAACCTGGAGAAAAGGTAAACAGCATCAATATATGTAGTGTGAGCATACACAAATTAATTTCAAAGAGGAAAGACATTCACAAACAGGAGGTTTGGTTTGGGAATTTCAAAACCATTCCTACTGAGGAAAATTCAAGCAGCAGTGACAAGCACCACAGGCTCCAGAGCTCTGTTCCAAACGAACACGAGCAGGCTGGCCACAGGCTTTCATGAAAGCATGCTCTTGGCAGTTCGGTCAGAAATTTTGGAGTCAAAAACTGCTTGGTAAAACTCATTAAATCTCATTCTTGTCAACTTTTAAACATTTTTCTTTTTATTATATGTTCCTGCATCAAATATCGATTGAAAAGCTAAGAAAAAAATAACAGTAAGTAAGAACTGAAATATCAGCATCAAGAATAACCATTTTGTCTTCCCTCTTCCTCCTGTCACATCCCAGCCTGCAAGGAGGAGGTGGCCCACAGAGGTCCTGTGGCAAGCTGTGCCCCAGCAATGCTCCTCTGGATGCAACGCAGCTCGTTCTCTGCCAGAAAAGCTACAGGCCAGTCAGATCACATTGGAACAACAAGGCCACAAAAAAAGTCCCACTTGAAGCCTCTGTTGCTTTTGCAGTACAGAGCAGTCTCACATTGGGAAAGCGTTATTATAAGACAGGATCTATGCACTAGTGGCCTTGCACCTCTTTCAACAGAAGACACCTTAACATTAGCAATGAACCCTGCTTGTAAGGAAACTCAAGCTCTAACGGGGAGTAGGAATGTAACTGATATCATCAAGAACCTGTTGCAATTTTTGTTTGTTGGATGTCAGTGTGACAAACCTCACACAGACTTGACTGTTTCTAAACAAGTGCTGAGGTCAGGGTGTGTTTCAAGAGACGCACACAGAATCCTATTCTTTGGGAACAGGACACTCTGCAGGAAAACTTGCTTTCCTAGTACCACGCAATAGCCATAAATTGTTGGGTTTTTTTGGGTTTGTTTTTTTTGAGTTTTTTTTGGGTTTGTTTTTTTTTTGTTTTGTTTTGGTTTTTTTTTTGCAAACAGTACAGTTAACCACCAGGAAACAGAATATCTTGCCCCAGTCGAGGAAAGTAAAACTGAGCAGAAACTCCAGCAACTCAAATATAATACTACCAATAAAGCTAATTAAGAAATTTGCTAAGGAATAAAAATTACTATTAAAACATGTTGCAAAATGCATCAAAAGCTCATAAAAAAATGGTGAAGACAATAGATAAAATGAGGACAAAGGTAAAATGATCACTCAAAAGCTTTTCAGTGGTTCCCAGTGACAGGGCAAGGAGCAACAGGCACAAGTTGGAACATAGAAAGAGTTTCATTCAAATATGAGAAAAAAACTTCTTTATGGTGAGGGTGACAAAGCACTGGAACAGGCTGCCCAGGGAGCTTCTTCTCTGGAGACCTTCACAACCCTCCTGGATGCCATCCTGAGTAATGTGCTCTAGGCCACCCTGCTTTAGCAGGGAAGTTGGACTAGATGATCTCTAAAGGTCCCTTCCAATGCTGACAATTCAGTGATACTGTGAAAAAATCCCAGTAAGAATTTTCTATATTATTGTTGCCTATAGAGGTGCCTGGGGAAGTTCCCAAAACAAAACTACTTTGGAAGAAGATTTCAGGAAAGGAAAATTAAAGTAGCAAACCACCAGGATCAGGCAGTATTATTCCAATAGTTCCCTGATGTTATAGAGCTATAAATTGCAGGTTTCACTTTCTGTTCCTAGAGACAATCACAGGTTACTGGCAAATAAGCAAACGTTTAACGTATTTTTAAGACCACTGAAGTTATCCAGAATTTTTGTAACAAACTCGTAGAAAATGTCAAAGTATGGGACTAGTAGCCCTGCAGATAAATTCTACAGAAAAAGAATCAGAAAGGCTTCTTTACAGTAAGATCATAAATCATCTATCTATAACAGTTTTCAAGAAAAGATATACTGACTGACTGAAAAGATATACTGAATACAACAATATAGTTCCATTTTCAAAACCAAAAATCTTGCAGCAAGAACATTCACAAAAAAACTCTCAAACTAAATTATGATATAGGATAACGGTACCTTTTCTGGACTAATAACCTATCTTACAAAAATAGGAACAAATAGTTTTCCTCAATGAATAGAAGATTAGAAACAATATTCACAAAGAGCTCTGCTGAGATTTGTGCATGTGTAGTAGGGGCTGACTGACAGTGGGTTTGGTTTTGTTTTCTACAGTCAGTTTCTGAATATATCCAAAAATGTTCAATAGTGAATTGGTCACGTTTATGGAAGATATTTGGAACAGCCAACATTACAGTCTTTTGTGATAGTACATGAAAAGGTCTCACAATACCAAGAAATTGGGTAACAAAGCATCACATGATTCCTAACTGAGAAGTGGAAACTATAGCAAATGAGCAAAAAAATAATGCCAAATACATATGCAATAACAGACTCATTGTTACCATTCAGAAAAGAGAACCTGAAATGCGTTTCATTTTAATGTGCCGTAACGACCAGGAAAAAGATTCAAAGGCTTAGAACTATTAAGAAAAGAACTGGCAGACACCCACATACAGTAAGACTTGGCATTTTTGGTCCTTGCAGTTCAAAAAGATACATTTGAACTAAAAGTCACAGAGAAAAACAACAGTATCCAGAGGCTTGGAAGAGCTTCCGTACAAGAAAACATTGTATCAGAGGGGTTTCTCCAGCTTGGAAAAAAAACAGGCTCTAGGACAAGAGTAGAGAGCCAAGATCTACGTATCTGCCAACAGAACCAATAATATAAATACAGAATAATTCCTTATTTCTCATGAAAATTAGCTAGCAAATATTATATAAAATGACTGCATGTAGGTATAAAACACATGGAAGTCTTTTACAAAACTTAGTGAAACTGCAGAATACATGACCATGGACTACTAAGAAGGAGAAAAGAATAATAAGCTTAAAAACTTTCAGACAAAAAAAAATGAGGGAGAAGCTCCTGAGGATCCAACATTCTCGTTAGCCCAGAAGTATCCTACCATTGTGGAATCCCCTTAAACTTGGAGGAGCATATGGCAACGTACTTATCAAAAGCAGCAAGTATGTCATTTCATGAAATCTTACTCTCTCTCCCAAACTATCAGGGGCCAATTACTGGACAATAAGATTGATCAACTTTTATTCTGGGCTTGGGTATCAATATTTCCATTGCTATTCAACGAAATTATCACAAAGGCATCAAGAAGCCAGGACTTGTTTTCAGTGTCTTCGCATAAACCTTACATTATCATAGAAAGTAGCTGAATGATCAACTGCGTGACATTTCTAGTTGTAGCAGAAATAGTACATCTAAACGCATTTATCTGTTACACTGCTAAACTTAATGTTTAGAACAGCCTTCCAAAATTCGCATGGTTCCCATAGCAATAGAGTAGATGCTTCAGGGAAGTGGAAGACAACACATACAGACTCATTAGAACCTAACCTTGCAGAAATTTACAGTCAGCTTTTTGCCACTAGGTTGAAATTTAAGCAGCAAGTTACCCTAAGGCTGTCTCACCAGAAAGCATGCATCTTACCTGCACTCTCTCTCCTATTGGGGTCTGAAATACATACATTCACTTTGCAAATCTTGTTCATGCATTTCTAGATTGAAGCTTAAGTAGTTTATTTTCTCCCCTCACCCTGCATCAGTGCTGGCAGAGAACAACCTCACCCTCCCGAATAAGAAAACTTGAAGAAAGGGGTAACTCTTAAGAAAATGAAATGCCAGATGACTCAACCCAGACCATTTCATTCTTACTTGATTCAGTTGAAAATATAAAATAACGTGAAACTGAAAACTGAAGAGGTATATTCTATTCTGCCAAACTCCAAATTGATAATCTGAGGAGACAAGTCATTAAGTCTCCTTCTTTGAACATGCTTCAGAAACCACTACTACACTCAGTCCCTAATTTAATTAAGGTTTCCATTGTAGTATTGCTGTTGCAACCCACAGGTAAGGTATACCCATAATAGGTAAAATAATGTACATAAATATGCTGTTACCTAACTCATCACAGTAAATTAATACTTTAAAAGGAAAGCTTATAAGCACTATCATATTTAAGCAATAAGACATAAGAGGGTGTGCATATGTTGTAATAATGACACACCTTAATAATACAAGAAGTATGTCATTATTATCCCATACTACACACCCTAAAATGTTTCAGTATAGATCACATCTATGTGTTTAACAAATGAAATTAGGATACTTAGAATAGATGCTTATTTAGTGGCTGATAATCTCAATGTTTCATCAAAAAAAGCCCCATAAAACATAACACAAAATATTCCTGCTCAGGTAACCATTTCTAACTTTTTTTTTTTTTTAAATCATCATCAAATTACAAATAGAGACTGCTAAAAAAATACTCATGCCAATGCACTACAAAAAATCCAGGATTAAAAAAAAAAAAAGGAAGGAGAACCAGTGAAAAGGATCTCGTT
Organism: Pedionomus torquatus; assembly: GCA_013398155.1. Lineage (NCBI taxonomy): Eukaryota > Metazoa > Chordata > Aves > Charadriiformes > Pedionomidae > Pedionomus > Pedionomus torquatus. Next base: position 261,008 of record VZRU01000222.1, read on the forward strand.
TTCTAGAATTTGGAAGTGTTCTTGCAAGCTTAATGGTGAGTTTTAGAAGACAAGGTACAGCTAAAAACCTTTAAATAGGCTCTTAAGGTTTTTTTGGTTAAACTGTTTCTGACTATCCATTTTAAAAACCCAAGAAATGGTTTAACAAAAACAACCCGCTTCGATTATTTCTATTAATTCACAGTGTGAATTCAGGGACTGAGGAGTCAAGTGGTTTTAGCTGAACTCTCCCACAAGAGCACTGTACTACTTGCAGTCTAAAGCCAAAGTCAGCACAAAAATCTGACATTCCATTACATTTTCTCTTAATTATATCATTATTCACCTTGGAAGTAAACTAAAACATTTTAGAAAAACTTATTATTGAACACTTGACTGAACACTAACTACTTAGCCTTTGCCACATAAGACACAAACAAAATTGTATTTGTGGCAGCCAGAATAAACAAAATCTAATGCTGATGTGCCTTCATCTTAAAACAACTGAAATGCATTTAAATATTTATCACATATTACTCCAAAGAATTTATTACTGCAATAAGCCCTCTCAGGCATACTCAAAATAACTCAACTACTTACTTTCTTCAGTTGAGGCATACTATTACAAAAAACTAACATCAACAATCTTTCAAGCATGATCAAACTTGACAAAATGATTGTTATTAAATTGATTTCCATTCATTTAGTATCTCTTTGGTTATATAATTGGAAACAATTTCCCAATTCATGTGAAGTTCTCAATTATATTACTGAAGAACAAAGAAAACTGTAGGTATTAATTTATTATAATATTATCAAATGGTTTTCCAACTACATAGTTGGAAATGCTGCTCATTTCTTAGATGAAAGACATTCAGATATGAAGTGACAAAAAAATTTCCTTTTAAGTAACAATATTGATTAAAGTGGAACAATCTTGGATTTTAAAATAGAAAACTTTGAACACATGCTTATATAAATAATGCAGCCCTAACCAAAACCCGCAACAGCAATTTTTCTAAGCAATTTTCATTACTCAGTGCAAATATGGTAACTCGCTGTAGATGCTCAAAAGCTTCTCATAGAGATAATGCTGCTGCTAAGACACGTTGGTTATACAAGCAAAATCTAAATTGGGGGTTAGGGGAGAATATATTCCACACCCACTTTTGGAGAGGTCTTGCCAATTCCTCTGTTATTTGGGAGAAGCAGATCAGATTCAATATAGAAGACTTGAAACAGATATGAAAACAGTCTAACAACAAATCTTAAAAATTGCAAATGCCAACAAGTCTCTACAAGTATATTACTGGGCCAGAATGAAGGAAAATCATTGTGAAATAAGCTTTTCTGGTATGCGGTTATAGCAAATAATCATGAGGTGATGCCGAGAACTAGACAAATCTGGTATTCGAAGAATGTTAAAAACATTGAGGTCACAAATGCACACTGTAACTTTAGTACTCACTTCTTATCCCACTATTTTGATATTAAATCTAATTCATTCTTCATTCTAAGCTTATAAACCATGATTTTAACAAACATTTCTCTCTTACATATGCTGTAATGCACGTGGAAAATGAAACAATACAGCTAAAAATGAAGTAAGGCTGATTTTGCATATGCTGTTTACAGAAGGGGAATACTGTTTAGTTTTAAAATATCATATTATAACATGTTTTTTTTTTCAGTAAATTTCAAAAGCAGATATTCTCTCTAGGACTGAAGTTTTGTACTTATGTATATTTTTCAGAATAAAAGAAAGTTTCCTGCACTTTTAGCTCACAGGGAACCCTAAGCTAAAGCACCAAAGCCATAATTGCATTGGGCATTTTTAATACTAAAAGCATATTTGCTTGATTATAATCCAGGGTAATAAACTGCCTCAGTCTATACAAAGTAATTACATAATCTGCCCTGTCCCATCAGTTTGTTTTAGAGACACACTAGAATGGATTTGGGCTGAACTACCTTTACTTAGCTAAAGGAATAAAACTTCAAGCTCTGAAGACATGGGGGGAGCAGAAAGTTAAAGCTAGTTCTCATATTAAATTCCCCCCAGTTCATTGCAGAATACCAACAGGAATATTAGCAGCTGATTAAAACAGCAGATGATTTTATTTGGGGTTAGGGGGTATTATTACACGTAATTTATTACATTAAAATTGTTTTACTCCTAATTTTATGTATATACTAGTTGCTTTAGTTCAAATCATTTGGCAAAGATTCAAGTCAGAATATGTGTACCTTTAACAAAAAAGAAGACAGACTTTTTTACTTGAGGATAACGGAAAACCTGTTCAGTATCTGTGTGTGATCTGTTTTTCATATCTCCTTTTGTCAACATAAGTAAAACATGGTTTTGCATGAAAGTCAAGGAATCAGCCTGTGCAAGGAAAAGAAGTGCAAGTAGTCTGAGGACACCTGTATGACAAAACCCAGACAGAAATATTCCAAAAACATCAGTTGTGCCTTAGCTAGATACATAAATCCAGAAATATGGGGATTGGGGAAAAAAAAAGAGTTTCAGGACCATAAAATAATGATCAAATTTATGTTTTTAATATTGGGAGAAGAGAGGGTCGGGATGGTGTTTATGGTTTTTTTTGTTTCTTCTTTTTCTTGAAGTCACACGAATTGGAGATAGGCAGTAAAATATCAATATTTTTACACTAGGGAAACATGGAGCTGAGGTGACATTTGAAAGTCTACCCATTTTTTTTTAACCCCCAAGGGAAAACACAGTAGCTACAAGAAGCAAACAAACAAGAGAGATACAGAAACAAAGAAATCTGGTAACAGTAAAAGTCATATTAAAACAAAGACAGCTGGGACACTGTACAGAAGGTGATAGGAAATGTCATGTCCTATGTTCTCAGCTTGCACTAAAACCTGCAAGACTTGTGATATTTGGTTAGGGAAGCTCTTGAGCGTAAGTTCCAAAAGACATTCAAAAGGTTTAGGTATTGACGTTCTTCCTCTTTTCCTAGGTTCACTCAGCAGTTCAGATTTAATGAGTTGCAGGCTGGGAAAGAACCAGAAACCATGAAAGGATCATTCTACAAGTAGCATTAACTGCAACTAAAGCCTGAACTGCCTTATCTCCAAATCTGTGAAAGTTGGGGCTTCGGAGATCTATACTCTAGGCCAGTTCAAATACTCAGTTTATTACTTTATTGCTGATATAGAAATAAAACTCCTTTATGGTTTATCCTGGTTACATTACAGCTAAATGAAAGCACCTGTTCAAGTGATCCTATGACAGCATATCCTTGAAAAACAAAAACACTACAACCAAACATACCTGAAAGAGTTCTCTCTTAGCAACATTAAATAAGACTGTAAAGACCTCATAGATCAGATTGCAGCATTAACACTCTCACCTTAGACATCTTTGGCCTGTGTCAGTTTACTTCTGACATTCACAGAACAAGGAAGACAGAGAAAGAAGGAAAGTTTTGCTAGGACAAGTCCAGGTAAATTGCTGACAAAATCATTGGTTCCACAATAGCGGTGCCATACTCAGAATTCGTTATAAGAAGCCATACTTACAGCAGATCCCCACTCAGGAGAATTTCAATACAAAGAAAAAAATTCCTCATTAGTAACTAGCCATAAAATAAGCCCTTAGAAAAACACAAAATAGATCTGAATATATTTATTTTTCCTCTTAACAGAAATTGTATTTGGCATATGAGTGTAGATAATTTCTTTACACTTTTACTTCATATAATCAAAATCAAATTCCCTAAAATTACTAGTTATTGACTTTTACTTAAAATAAGGACATTTCTTCATTAAAACTCTCATAAATAATTTATAAACGTTACAAAAGTCAGGGTATCAGAACCATTTCAGAAATTACTATAGAATAATAAAGGAGGAATAGTGCCATCTAAGTAGCCCAGTTCCCTTTTATATCTTCTAGCTTGCAAATTCATTCATAAACTTTTCTTTCCATCTACAAATACTAGGTTTTGTAAAGAAAACAATATGCTACATATTATTAGGAAATATACTACATATTATTTTTTTCTTTTTTTTTTTTTCTAAAAAGGCTGCACAATGAAGACAGAAAGATATGAAAGTGGTTTTGCCAATTCCATGCCATTAGTCAAAAGACAGCATCAACGGGCTATACTAAAACATTATTAAGTAGTCCTTGCTTTATATACAAAGAATCCAACACCCCCAACCTCAGGATTTATAAATGCAATTCCTTTCGACACTGAAGTTAGTGATGGTGAAGCCAAAAATAAGCCTCCAAGTCCTTTCCCTAGAACTCTGCATGGAATACTCTCACTCAGACACTACACCACTGAAATCAGTCCCTTTCTCCCCAAGCCTGCATGAGTGTTTGTGCCAGGTGTATGTCTAAACCACTCAGATACTCTGCCCTGTAAGGAATCCAGAAAAATCACACTGGAAGCTTTCTTTTTTTTTCCTTTTTATTGGATTTTTTCTTTTTTTTTTTTCTTTTTTTTTTTTTTTTTTTTTTTTAGTGAACACAATTAGGATACACCTTTTATAACATATTAGGAATAAGTACTTATACTGTATGCATGCATCACAAGGGGTTTCAAGTTTAAAAAGGCAAGCTTGAAAAGCGCCAAGATGATTTAAGACAGCAGAAGAAACCTGCATCATACATAAAATTTATAGAAAGAGTACAAATCAAAAAGTTGGTCAAAATGGGGGGTTGGGAGAATATCATGATTTAGAAGTCCTACCTATTAGGAATTTTTAGCATGAAAGGTATCAGCTTTATCAAAACACAAACCATTAACAAATTTGTTCAGAAAAACATAAAATAGCCTCTATTTTCCATTAGTCTGTTTTCTTGAACTATTAGAAAACATTCCAAACTGATTTACAGTCATAGGAATCAACTTCACAGATAAATTATTTCTGGATTCCCAGAACACATCCAATGACCCAGTTCAAATTTCACAATCTTGTATTCAGCCCAATGGACTGTATTTGATTAGATGCACATTATCTGCTTTTCTGCTCTTTCACACAACCCTAGAAAAGAGAGCTTTGTGACAACTGGATATATAAATTCAACAGACAACAGTCTTGCTTCCTGGCTCTCTCCAAAACGACATAAATTTTCAGCTCCCCACACAAACATACAGAAAAATTAAACATAAACCCCCAGAAATTTCAGTCAAAAAATTCTCTAAGTTACGGCACTTCGAGCATAAAAGAAGTTTCTTACAGAAGGTTGAAAACAGTTATCTGTTTTCAGATAATGAGCTGAAACAAAGTATGGGGATTTGAAACAACAGATTGGTACGTAGTTCTGAGGTACTTCACTTCTGTGGCTTACTGCATTGTTACATTTGTCCAAATTTCATTTTCTCTCTTCCTCCCTGATAGTTACAGGAACCCCATGTGACAGTGACAAAAAGAACTTGAAGACAAAGCTTGCTGTAGTAACAAGCAAGGACAAACACCTGAAAATCATGCCTAAAGACCAGATCTCATCTCTCATGGTAATCTGCACAGATTTCTTCACTTGTCACCACTCCAGTGTCTCGGTTTGCTATCTTTCCAATGAGTTACTACCACTTCTCTCTGCACAGGAACAAACAAACAGGCAGATAAACAGCCAAAGCCTTTGCTTTTCAGATTAACAAAACTCAAAAAAACCTCAGGAGAATAACCAAGCTATTCCCCTTTTCATGCTACACTAATAGCCTCATGGAAGTCAATCCTCATACGTATCTGGCATTAAAAACAAATAATACTGCTCAATTTCATTCTAAGTAGAGTGAGCTCCATCTACTTAAATGTTTCTGTTTACACCAAATGTTTGCTATAGTATCCACTCCTTATTACTCTCCGTGTTCTCAAAGGATAAGGAAGACCGTTCGCTCTCTTTTTTATCCAAAGACTTCTCATGTCTAACTTCTGGCCATTTCAGAATAGCGTTTAGGTTTTTTGCACAAGATGCGCCGCTCAGGTTTGCCAAGATGAAGGGCAGGGAAGTATCAACACCTGTATACTACTAACTTAGACAAGGACAGTCAGCTGCATATGACAAGAAACAGTTGGAAAACAGTAGTTTTCTATAATAAAAGATCTAAATGTTACAGTGCACATCAATACATCTCTATTAATTTCTCTGTTTGGGACATCAAAACAGTGCTGTAAACCTGGAAGGTATGGCACGTTCAGTACTGTTAACTGACTTACAAGTCTACACTGGTTTGTGTCTTTCTGGACAAATTTCTCTTTTGCTATTCGTATTCCAAACTTGCACAATTTGTCTTCATATAGAATTATTCTGAAATAATTTTCAATGATGATTACTCCAAAGTGGAATAGGTCACTTAAAGAACCTCTTCTGACGTTAAGAACATGGTCAGCTATTCAAAAGCATACAGCCCTTTAAGGTCATGTCCTGTGTTCATCCAATTAACTTTCAAACAAGCTTTTTTGCATAAAGACAAAGCACACCCATAACGACATTATTACTTCATTTTCAAGGAAAATAAAGCCGAAGAGATATAAAAATGGAAAAATTCCCCATAATTTTTCCTCAAAAAAAATTAAATATAATAGGATTTCCACTCTTTAGTTTTAGTTTCCAGCCACATAGCCCACTTTAATATCATGTGTTTGAGATATATGTCCTTTTTAGTCTAGACCATTTCTTAGTTCCTCTAAATAAACATGAAAAATGTTTATGTGTTCGCATTGAGTACATACAGAGAATAAACTGACAGGGGAAAAAAAAACCTTTAGTGAAACATACCAGCAGCAAACAACATTTATTCCAAGGGTATTTTACCCTGTGAAACTGGAGAGCACAAAGAATGCTCCATAGTCCTGAAGATTCTCAGATCTCAGAGAAGCACATGGGAAGAGAGAAATGCCACAATTGTGTGAGAATTCTAGATTGGCTGGACACAGGCAGACAAGGACTGTTGAGGGGAAGAACTACAGATCATTCTCAAATATCTGGAGGAGAGGAGAGGTAACTCAAAGATTAAGAATGATGATACTGATACTGTTCATACTAATATTTAAATGAAGCATAATCACATTTCCATCAGTACAGTCAATGAACACTTCTATTATGTCCATCGTTACATATGGAACTGTTAGTTATAAGCTGAAAATACCAACATGCTCACAGAGTTTTGTAAATGCTGTAAAACCACGTGACTCAAAAGCGGGTCTCAGAATCTCTTCTTCTTGACTATTATGCAAAAATCCCACAAGCAGAGACTTACAGAAATGTCTGTGCTGTAGTCTTTCCTCTAAGTTTTAAAGAGCATGAGAAAAATGTATGGAGAGGTAATACAGAGTCTAAATCACACACAAAACGTAGGTGGAAAAGATCATCTTATGCAGCCAAGGATTACTTGTGGAGATGACAAATACCCAGGAATGAAGAAAACCACACCAAATTCTTCTATGTACTCCTTAAGAAAGCTTATAAAAATGGCTCTCTCCTCCAAAAGATTTGAAAATAATTTAACTTAAAATATATTGGAGGGAGGGGTGGGAAGAGAAGGTACCTTAAAACACTTTGATAGTTATAAGAAAGGTTACACTTCAATACAGTCTAGTCATCTCCATGGAAAGATTACAGAGTTGAAATTCCAAACAGCATCACTTCAGTATTTTAGCATTTGTAATAAAAATACTGACTGCATTATAGAGTGTTCTACTTATCTTTTTTGTTTGAAAGCAACAGCAGAAAAAAAAAAATAGATAAAACACATTGCTTACACCCTTTCACAGTATTTAGTCAAGTAAGACCAAGTTTTGCAACACATGAACTACTTGCAAGTCCTTAGCTTTCTATAAAATTACTTTACCCCACTAGTCCACAAAATCCAGGAGCTAAAATCCATTCAGTAAAAGCAGTGGGATTCTAAAACAAAATATAACTATTTTACAGCACAGCAGAGACATTACTGTAAAACACAGCACATTTATGGTACTCTAATATTTTCACTGGAGGCTAATATAGACAAGTTAAAGGAATACAAAGTCCCTAATATAACTCCCATAAAGTTAGCTGTACTTTTGCTATCATCTGTTTTCTACTAACTGCCAAAAGCACCTGTGCTGCAATATAATAAAAATGAAAGAGCACAATGTATTTAAGTGCTTCACTGAGGTCTGTCATGCAGTTGTTCATTAAATAATTACATATGCAATGATTCTTGAGCCATAAAAGAAGTTTGAGGGGACAGCGGAAAAAAAACTCAGAAATAAAATCTCTGCAGCTGACCAAGTTCCACTGAAGGCTAAAGGGATGCTGTAGACAACTGTTTATTCAGATCCTTAAAAGCATTACTATTGCAGAAAAATTGGCTTACAGATCAGCTAGCTAAGACTGAAGCATTTAAAGATTAACGTCCTTAAAACTTTAATCACTTCAGACTTTAACTGGCTAATCTGCAACCTAGTTTGTCTCTTACGATTTTTTTTAAATTAGTATTGAACTGTTCAAGTATCAGATCTTTTTCTGGAAAAGATGCTGTACGTCAAAGGAGTAAAACAAAAATAACACTAAGTGATTAGCATTGGAATATTAAAACTATTACTTTTGGCAGCATACATAATGATTTTCAGAGATTTGGTACTGGGAATCTCCAGAAATTTAGGTGTTCACTACTTAAAAGTATGACTTACTTTAAAAGTGTCTTTAATTGACCGACAGAAATTTTATTTTTCAATGCAATATTGAATTAAATATCTTTCCATTCTTCTCACTGACCCAATTGTGAAGCTCCAACAGCAGTGTATACTAACTTAAGATTCAGAGGTATAGCTGTCACTCATAAGTTACGTATATCAGCATGCAGTGGAAATCTGTACAGGACAACACAGCTGGGTTTTGTCAAAAGACTGATGTTGGTCAAAATACAGATGTTTCTTGAAAATACATAAGTGCCATTCTTCACTGTCATTTCCTTATTATTTTTTTTCATATCTCAGGTTAGTTATGAAATTAAACTTTAAGATTACAAAAGACATACTTCAAGTCTATTTAAAAGTTCCTATCCGAAGCTGCTCAAAGGTTCACAAATGCTAAGATCTACAGCAAAGATAAGGCTCTACACAAAGGAGGAATATGTTATTCTAACACCACCAACCACTCCTCTGCTGGGAGGAAGCAGGTACCCTACCAGATCTCAAAGGGACACATACAGCCTTGCTCTAGAAGCATTTCTCTTCGTATCATAACACATGTAAGCTATCTTCAAACGATTGTATTAAGTAACAGTTTTTACAATTTACAATTAAATGTCATAATTTAAGTAATCATTTGGATAGGTGATTAACTTGTTTAGAAATGTATGTTCATTTCTATACTTGCACATACTTGAAATGAAAGTTACTAATTCATGACACTACTACTACTAACTCCATTATAGGTTATAGTGGAAAATTTTCTTCCCTGCTACTCACAATCTGCACGAACATATTATTACTAGTTTAAACTTAAGACAACAGTATCTGTTTCTAGGTATGACTTTCATTGGCCTAATTAACATTAGCCTCCCAATGCTGAGTAATACAGATGACAGTTTAGCTAATTTAGCTCCAGGACAAAAATCAGTTTACAGTGTAACATTACATACCAAAGCTTCCTCCTTTGATGTATAACTAGTTATGTCTAGGAAGGTATATAGAAGTATTAAAACCAGATTATAAATAAGAAAAATATGCAGAAATATAAAGCTAACATTCAGCCAACATGCTCTCTCAAGGATTCTTTCTACAAGCAAGAACAAGAAGTTTGATTATTCTAATTGTAAACTGCTCTATACTTCTCAGTTGATTTTAGAGGGTTATTTTTGAACTTAAGCTGTATCTGTGTAAAGCTGAAATAACTTTTCTGAGGCACCATGGAGGATACTTTAAATGAACGTGTTTAGGTATCACAAGGGGCAATGGTATGTTCTAACTGCATTCTTCTGACAACCAATGCTCTAAGAAGATACTGTCAGTAGATCTTGGTCAGTGTATCTTTCCATCAACAGAGAACCAGGGCTTTGCTCACTTATCACTGACAACCAGAAGACACACCATTTATTTAATAAGACAAATTAAAACATTTGACTTCAATAAAATTTCATAAAGTATATTTCTGTTGAATATTTTGGACAATGTGTTTATTCTATAACTTATGTGTTTTTTAAACAAGACCAGAACATAGCTAACATGCTACACACATAACAATGGAAACAGATTAAGTAACTCTTAATCCTTTAATACAAAATATATATACACACACAGCAAATATAACACTCTTCAATAAAGTTCAAGCAGCAATTCCATTTTATAATGACTCAATTCTCCACATATTTGTGTCAAATTAACACAACTACAAATATAGTCAAGGCTTAAAGCTGAAATAGGGTCCCCATCTTTCCTAGATAATTCCTAGGTGTTCTCAAATGATCCTCCTTCACTCAGCCATGAGCAGATCCATTAGGCAAAGTTTTTTCCCTACATTAACCCATTCTTCAGAACTAGGCTCAACAAAATTAAAAATATTATTTGCAGCATTTTTATTATTTAACTTTAAAATTACCATTCTCTTAATTTATGCCTCAGAAATCTGATCACATGAATTCAAGCCCAGAGTTGTGGGAGACATGCAGGCTTGGGGAAAAAGATGAGCCTTCCACAAAAGTCTCTGAGGATTTTTGCCTATTAGTTTTGGCTGAAGCTTGGACTAAGGGCATCTCTAGAAGCTATGGAGACCACAAGGGGTCCAAACAGTCCTTTTCCACCTTAAAGCTTGGGGGTGAGCATTTTGCCCACCTCACCATTACTTCCCCCAACCTTGTCTCAAAATGCCATTAACACATGAATTGGAAATCAACTACCAGATAATATCACCCATGTCATGACAACCCACTAGATGCCAAGACAAACGATCTGATTCAACCTATACTATTTGGCAAAAAAAGCTTAAAAAAAAAAAATAATCCAGGTGTCCAAATTCGCAAGAAAATAATTCATTTTACAACAGAGTGAGTGGTGGGTTCGGAAGGTGGTGATATCTTTACCAATAATCAGCCAAAGATCTTCATGATTCATGGCAGAAGGACTAACTTTTGACAGAAGATGACTCAAAAATCAAAACTCCCTTCTATCCCATCACTGAGCATGAAAAGCTTTGACCTTTTGTTCCTTCATGAAAACACACTGAAGAGAGCTTAACAAGTTTTTCAGATACAAACCATTGGGTTTTTTTTCCATTACAGAGAAATCGTACAACTTCATAAAGATTCTTCACTAAAAGGAGAAGATTTTAACTCAAATTACTCATAGCACTAGATGCTATTCATAAATATGTCTAACTTCATTCTCATACACATCAATGTCAAATATTCTATTCTTATTCTATTCCTACCTTCTTTCTTCCTCCCCCGTTTGTCTACTACTCTCTTAATGATATTAAAGCTGCTCTTAAAGTGACAAACAGAAAACCATAACACATCTTTTCATCTTTCCTTTCCATGATGCATGAGTTAATGTTGATTCACATTATACTCACCCAAAACCTTGATAAAAAATAAAAATCTGAGTTTCATAAATTTGCTTTAGTGCCCAATCTCTGCAACACCTTTATTTCCTCAATCTTAATTAATTAAAATTTTATTACCACATTTGGGAAACAAATCAAAATTCTGCTAATTTTGCCAACTGGCCAAATAGATGTTCTTCATTTTTAAGTCTTTGGTTTTAATTTTACTTGAAAAGTTTAAAGTCTTAATGGCTTTGCCTAATGAGCCATTTGAGAACTGATACAGAAATAATGCTTTGTTCACTCAAGACAAAAAATAATCTTCCTTTAGAAAGGTGTTTCTTACAGTACTAACATCCTACTACTTGAATGGGAAATAACATCTAGTACAGATATATCGCTTAAGAAGCTTCACCGATTTAAGAGAAGTTCTGATGATTTATTACAAAGCATCACTGGAAGTCAGACATTATTTTCTTTGAAATAAGTAAGGAAGATTTGTATGACAAAACAAACCTCAGTACGACTCGAACTCTTGCAGTTATTTAAGGCAAGATCAAACCACATAGCTCAACCCCTAAGGAGTGGTTAAAAAAAGAAAACGTCCCTAAGCCTTGCCATCAAAGTTTATTTCTCCTCTAATGAACTACGACTGTGTGTACTATATTAAAACGCCACTTATCTGAACTGGGTCAGCAGTCATCAAGCCGATGTTGGCTAGGCATGTATTAAGCAGAGAGTTACCAGTTAAAACAAACAGCAATTGCTATACAGAGTGGTATAATGTTGTAACAGTAGTAGAAACACTTGAGAGAAGGCAGGAGCTTCCACTGTTTCAGCACAGCACTACATTGCCAAATGTAGCATTATGCAAGCGTACCACAAACACTGTAACTATCTGTCACATGCATCAGAAAAAATGCTTACACCGTAATTAATGTATGACATCCCCCCAACACATAAGACTTATGCTTGACTATGAAGAAATGAAAACTGCACTGTTGAAGAAAACGAGCAACCCGTCGTGTGCACCAGTACATAGTGAATAACATGAACCTCTGCTACACCACAGAGCAAGCAGTAAGCGCTGAGCTCCACTCCCCTCTCTTCTCTGGAGAGGGTAACACATGGCAAATGGCATGTTATGACTAAGCAAGTGAGATGAATAGCGGTTGAAAGGTATCACACTGGTAAAAGCTTGCTATATGTGCATAACAAATTCAGTGAAGAGCCCATGTCTTTGTCCTCTGTGGCTGATCTTGTCCCAAAGTGCAAAGACTTCTATTGCAACATTTCCTAGAGGCCGCCTTCTCTAACTCATCCTGCCCCAGAAGTCCCTAAGTTCACAGCAGTAAGAGTTTCACTCTGACTTCTCAGAAATCTAACTTGCATAGTATGACCACAGTATTTCATTTATCTGCCAGATCTTCAGAGTCCCTGATCCAGATGAGTAAGATACACCTTTTCATTGTATCTTGCATCAGGAGACCAAGGAAGAGAATAAAGTGGTATTTGATGAATTCTTGGAGTTGGTAGTACCATGATCTATTTTAAATGCCTTGTTCAGTGTCCCATTTTTTGTAAGCACCTGTTATGCCATACATCGAGGACAGACTACTGAGTAAAGACTGACCACTGTAATCACGCCATTTATTTGCATATAATTTTTAATTCTTTTTAAAATCCACAATATATAAATGCACATTTGTATTTATTTGAACATGACAATGAAAAATCATCTGCCATCTGAAGGATCCTTCTAAAAATGTAATCAATGATAAAATTACTGACACAAATAAACATTTATATTAAATACACTACATCTAAATTTTCAGCAGACTTCCGTATTCTAGGAATGTCTACTTAGTGGTACCAACCAGAATAAATTACCTTCTGTTAGCCAAAATTATTATTCTTAAAACTATTATCTACCCTATCAACTCACATAATTTCTATCCATTCCCTGTCAGGTTAGACAATACAGATCATCGTATGAAGTGAGATGTACCTTCCAATTGTATGTGAAAGAAATCCTAAAAACTACAAAAGTAATGCAAACTTACCAACTCTATTCCCTGTGGAAAAGGAGTGTCTTCCCAGTCCTTCTGAGGAAATCTTTGTATTATTTTTCCCAAACCTTCTGTTGGGCCTGCTGAAAGATAAAATTCAATTACTTAGAGGCAAAATGGTAGAATTTAAAGCACCACAGATTTCAGAATATTTTTAGAATATACCAAATATTAGGAAACGTTTTGCCACAAAAGGCAGAACAGGCTTCTCAAATGGGTCTTTTAAGTCATATAATTAATAGCCTTAATATTCTCCACTAGTAACACTAGTACTCTAGTACTAGTGTTCAAATAGTCACTATTTGAAATGAAGCTCCAAGCTGCATCCAGCCTATGACCATCGCACATTTTTTCAAAGTCACATATGATTACTAGTAATTCTAGTCTTTCCCTAATAATAGTAGTGAATTAAGAACTAATACAAGGGATAATGTGATATTTAAAAAAGAAATCAAACATTTGTAAACAAGCAGTCTTCACAGAAAAAGTCTATAGATTATCAGTGCACACAATTTATGCAGGACACTCTAGTTTCTTGCCAGTATTTCTAGCTGGTTTCCCTGGGCCAGTCAGCAGTGATTTTCTACACAGAACGGTGTAGAGAAAAACTTCTCATTTCTGATAACTTCTCTGATGTAATTTCCTTTCCCCCTCAGCTTCTTGCAAAGCCACAGTGCTATAGATAGCAAGCCCTTCAGAAGCACCACAAATATTCAACTGTAGAGTCCTGTCATCCTGAATGGTACAGGAATACACACAAATATGAATTTTCTTCACTTGCTGAAGTCCTGGAGTATGTATTAAAAAAATTTGTAACTTTTTAAAGTGAATTTTAACTCTGGCAAACGTGGCAAAGTGAAAGCAATTTTTACATAAATCAACACTACCCCAAAGGAATGTTGAAAGCTAGGACCATTTTGAACTGAGCCACTAGGCAATGTTAAGCATGCAAACAATAGCTTACAAGTTATGTTTTCCACATTTAAAATATAGTACAATAGTGGGAAGAATGACATGAAAGCAAACTGCCACCACTGCAAGCAGAGATAAAGGTTTAATTTAAAATAAAAGCAGATACTTTGGAAATCAGTTTTCATTAAACTATATATAAAACTTCCCAAATATCAAAGCTGCAATTTGTAACAATTTAAAGTATCTTTTAATAGTTCTGATAATCTATGATGACCCCTCCCACCCAATTGTATCATCTGTTCTCTAAAGTCACATTACAAATCTTTGATATTATATATTTTTAAACATCTTCTTGTGAAATTCTCAAAGCTATACTTTGATATTATGAAACAGTACAAATTCTGCATCAGTAGTAGCAGTCCATATGTGTTGCTTCCTCTGCAGACAACCAAGCAGCAGCAATGAATACATTATTTTCCTGGCTTTACCAGAAAAAACAACCTTCAGTCTGACACAACTCAAGTCTGTTTAGCATAAAGCAACTCATAAATCAATGTTACAGTGGAAAAAATACGCTTCCTTTAAGCTTCCTGCTAATTTATACTTTCAGTTTCCTTCTGTCTTGAAACCTACAATAAATTTTAGAGAGCGTTTGGGCAGAATCAATCTGACAATTTACTAGGAAGTGTTTACTATTTTCTCCAGTTTATGTTCGGTTTTTGGGGGGTTGGGGTTTTTCGGGTTTTGGTCCTTTGGTGTTTGTTTTTTTGTGGGTTTTGTTTGTTTGTTTGTTTGTTTGTTTTGGCGGGGGGGGACGCTTTTGTTTTTACACTTAACATTCTATGATTTTTCTCTTGAAAATGATTTAGGAAAATGATTTGTTCTTGGTACAATGTGCACATAAATTAACCAGAGCAGACACCAAACAGCAATCTACCCTCAAAACAGCACATACTGATTAGAATTCCCTGCAATCAGACTGGGTTAGCTGAGATGTAAATAGCACCAAGAAATGGAATCGGCAAGTTAAAAGCCAAAGGAAGAATCACAGAATGGTTTGGGTTGGAGAGTTCCAACCCCTCTGCCATGGGCAGGGACACCTCCCACTAGACCAGGTTGCTCAAAGCCCCATCCAGCCTGGCCCTGAACACCTCCAAGGATGGAGTAGCCACAATTTATCTGGGCAACCTGTTCCAGTGCCTCACCACCCTCACAGAAGAATTTCTTCTTAATACCCTATCTAAATCTTCGTAATTTAAATTCCCCCTCTTTCAGTTTAAAACCATTTCACTTCATCTTATCACTACACTCTCTGATAAAGAGTCTCTCCCTATCTTTCCTGTAGGCCCCCTTCAGGTATTAGAAGGCCACTATATGGTCTCCCTGGAGCCTCCTCTTCTCCAGGATGAACAACTCTCCCAGCCTGTCTTTGTAGCAGAGGTGCTCCAGCCCTCTCATCATCTTTGTACCTAATTTAAAGAGAAGCTGCAGAGGTGCTGAGAGAGCTGTTAGGATACGCTACAAACCAAGGAAGAACTTACAGGCATGGCTACAACTGCAGTTTTTCTTGGGAAAGGGCACTCCGCATCTCTTACACTGTAAGAGCTGAATAGGGTCATCAGTCACTAATTTAAATTGTTTAAGATCAAGTGTTGCCTCATGTACTTTCTGACAAAGCACCCCCTACTTAATTATCAATTCTCTCCCCCTATTTTCATCTGAACATCCTTCCAAAATTAGAAGGCATAAATAGCTTTACCACTCCCTCCCTAAACAGCTCTCAGAAGAGCAGTCCCACACCTTCCCTCCCCAAGGCAAGCAAAGACGCACCTGCATTCCTCCTTTCTTCTACAGACATCCAGTCCCTGTCTCCTTTCATGCAAAAAAGGAACAGAACATTTTCAACTAGATATGGCAACAACTGTTAAGTATTTTGTTGCTAGCATGCAATAAACAGCCTATAGCCTTCACCGCTCTCCTCTTACCCTTCATATTTGGTACCCCACCCACAGAACTCCTCTTCCCTCCCATTCCTTTATGCAGTCACCCACATAATAGCCTCTAGTACTCTCTTCACTCTGAGAGGGCTGTTCCTTCACTTGACTCAGTATCAGAACTTCTTCCTTTGTTTAGTTCAAGTCTCAAATTACCATGTTACTGCATTTCCTAAAGTCGTATCTTTATCAAATCTCTCCTTCCTATAGTTGTCCTAAAACTGGCAGGTGGGGCAAGGAAGAGACAGTAAACAAATTCAGCTACGGCAGCAGTGAGCATAAGTACCCTCCAAGTGAAGCAGAATGTGTGGTTGAGAAGACAACAGCAAAGAAGAGCAGAATGACCGAAGTCAGAGATACCAAGAATTTCTGGAAAGGAAGTATCAAAGAATTACATCAGCAAAAAGCATTCAGTCCCTGCTACCTATAACTGCCCTAAGTTTCTCTGTGGAAACACAGGTGGTGGGCTTTTTTACTCAGAATCCACACCAGTTCTCAGAAGACTGAGACCTTTGACACTACCAACTACACCTATAAATAATGAAATCCAGGAAAGCAGCTCTTCTCCTTCATCAAGCTTTAAAGCTACCAATTCCTTCAAGTTCTCTTTTTATTAGACTAGTAGAAAGATACTCCCTTCATTGAATACAGAACTGATAGATGTACAATTAAAAAAATAAAGGTAATATTCACCACGTTATGTCAAAATGTTATCAGTCTTTTTAGGTTACTTTCCTTGGAAGGTCACTAATGCTTGCCACCAGCATTAGAAGACCTTACTGCATGTAATTCCATTTTGCTTTCAAGACAATTATAAAACTCAGTAGGAATCTACCTAAAAGAAATGCATCTCTGAACATTTCCTGAAAAGACAGACTTCTTACACTACCTGAACTTGCACTTCAGTTCATCTCTGGGATCAAAGGGATTCAAAAAACCTAGTAATTAAATAAGTTTCACATGCTGAGGAGATACCTTGAAATCATTATATATAACACAAAAAGTTTTAAGTACTATTCAGAAGAAGTAATTCTACACTTTTGTGCACATGCATTATTTTTCTCTGAAAGTCCTAATGAAAATCAAGGCAAATTCTTAACTAGATTTTTAGCATGGACCCTTAAATCCTTCTACTTTCAAACTGTTTTACTCCTCTCTATTATCTAATACAGAGTTTCCATACAACACTCCTACATGCTTGAAATTTTTTCCTCTGGAGTATTGAAGGCCGGTAGAGGATGCTTTCAAAATTGCCATCAAATGGATGCTCTATCATGGTCCAACTGAAGCCACAAATTTCAATCTGATTGTGTAACACTTCCAAGTAAATTACTGGCTTGAGTTGCTCTTCAGCAGGAAGTAAGTGCTTTCAAGAGGAAAAAAAAAATTAAAAAGAAAAAAATGTGAGCAGCAGCAATAAGTTCTACCCTCTTGGAGCCCGGTTCTGAACATTCCAAATAGCTTTACAAGGTAACTAAGAAAGATAAAAGGGCACACCGTCATATTGTATTAAATTTTCCTTGTAGTTGAGATTATTATCATACTGATGGGGATCTGGTATGTGTTAAATCACTCTAGACACTCAACAGATTCAGAAAATTGTCTTCAGCATTACCTGGCAGATTTAGCTATTGATTCATTAGGTCTGAAACATCACCTGCTCTAACCAGCTTAGTGTCCTCAAAGATAATTAGCAGATTCTACACAGTATATATGGACTAAATAATGATTTGTTTATTAACAACTGGCTGCTTCATTACTGTCACAGGAAAACCAGTTTTGAGCCAGGGAATTAGTACTTCAATTTAATCTATGCCAGTTAAAACAAAGTTTTGACCACCAATTCAGGTACAAAGATGACAAACAATTAAACAAGCATCTGAAAACACATCTTTCCTCTCCTTTCTCGGGCTCAACTTCAGTCCAGCACTTTTCATCCCCAGACCCTAACATCAGCTTCCCTTGCTGATCCATTCATCCCAAATAATTTGGTGAGGTAATGGGCAGTAGAGGAGGCTGGGATTGTGCACACAGCAGTTTTATTCTGCTGTTCCTTGCCTCTTGCTCATTTTCTCCTGCTCCAGCAGAGATCTACAAGCTACAGTCCCTCCAAGGGTGTCCCCAACCCGGCACATCGCTGGTGGCCAGCATCCCTCAGGGGTTACACTTCTGGCATGGAGCACCTCCTTCCAACAGTGTGTCTCTAGCTCTGTCCCCAGCAATGTTCCCTTTCACATCTCCTGCCTTTCATGGCTGTTGCTGTCTGAAATACCCGTGAGCAAATGTGTCACTGGCTCCTCAAGCTAGCTGAGGTTTTGGCACACGTTGGGGTGTTTACATGGTTTCAAAGCTGGCTGGAAGCAGCTGTGACAGGCACAGATCAGTTCCTGACCTGTTCTCATACAACCAGCCCCCAGTCCCAAAACTCAGCAATTTATGCTCGAAATAGTGATTCCTGAGTTTTCCATCTTAGAGGCCAATGTTGGCAAAACACACTTGAAAAAAGACACATTATCTATCTCCAGTTCAACTGAAACTGATTTGGCAACCAAGTTTTTGTTGGTGCTTTGTTTTGGGTTTTTTTTATTAAAAAAACAACACAAACAAAAAACCCAAACAAACAAACAAAACACCAAAAAAAGCACCAAAAAAAAAAAACTTTTCAGAAAGGGTCACAGAAGCATCAAAAAATTTTCAGACATTAAAAAGCCAAAAAGTTAAGGCCCACAGCAGTTCAGAAAAATAATCAACTTAAATATAAAGAAAGATCAAAGTTGGAAAAAAGACTTTACAGGAAGATGTTTGAAGGATACATTATGGAAAATCAACACTTTAAAGAAAAAAAACAGTTAATAGTTCTGCATCCAAGATACAAGCATCAGCAAAAAAAAAAAAGTATTCACATCCATCAGATGTGAATAAAGCAAAACAAACCAGAACCAAATAAAGCACTGTTAATCTTTTCCACAGAAAAGTCCTGTGATAGAGATTTAGAAATCTACTTACAATGCATAAAATTTAACTACTTCACATGGCTTCTTAATTTGTATGCAAATAGGCAGGAAACGTCTTTCCATCCCACCAGAACAGAATGGGATTTAGGGTTTTTTTAGTGAATCTGCATCCCTCCCAACTCAGAGCAATTCTTCAAAAGCTCAGAGCTATATGTACTTCAAACTACAAAGTAATATTCATTGCAATTTGATAAATTTGGAAAATAAATAATATTATTATTATTTTCAACTATCCAAGTTACAAAACTGCAAGTTGTATTCTTTGTGAAAAGTTTAGGTCCAGAAACATTTAAAAATCTCCTCGCTACAGGCAGCGAGGATCTGGCGGGCTCTTGCCACAGGAAGCTTCTTACTTTGATTAGAAAGTGTATTTCCCCCAAATCACAGAAATTTACATTTAATCCTCATACAGAACAAAAAGATAAAAAATGTCTGTCTTACAGACTCTACTCCTTTACATGAATGTAAATACCAAGTAACTTGCTTAATGCTGCTAACCAAGATTAAAACCTGTGCAAGAGAAGACAGGAGCTGCACTCCCATTTAATAATAAAAGCAATCCAGTACAGTAAGCGCATTTTTCCAATACTTTGTATGGCATAATTACTGTTGATTCTCTACTGGCATTTTTTAATCCAACTGGTGAAATTATAGCAAAATTGTAGTCCCTAAGTCTCATGGTTTGGGGTGAGGCAATGTCAATACTGCTTTCAGCTAACTTTTAGTAAGTCATTTATCTTTCGGCAGAGCAGTTATGTCTGAAAACATCAGATTATTCAAGAGGTGGCTGCAACACAAAACCTAAGTGATTTTACATTCTCAACTGGTTTAGCACAACAGGCAGAAACACACCAAAAAAATAATATCAGAACACAAGTCTTCAACAATAGCTACAGTTTGTTTCAATATATGCTACTGATAACTATGGACAACTTTCCAAAAGTATCAAGGCTACATACCAAATTTTAACTCATTGTTAAATCAGGTTTCATTCACATCTTTATTTTCTAATGATTTTTCAAACAAAGAGATTGTTAGGGTTTTTTAATTCTTTTGATCAAGTTTTTGAAAACATGCTTAATCAGTAATTCAAAGCTCCATTTTCTGTAAAGGAATCTATTACAAATATTTAACAAAATTTGAAGACATCTATTAAAGAGCAAATTAGAAAATCTGAATGGAGGGGAGGGAGAACACTTACATACATTATAAATATATGATATACACACACACACATATATATACTTATGATTTTGCCTTTCCAGTAATGCCTACGCCTTCAGTATGCATTTAAACATACGCACTGGTCTCCCATATTTTGAATAATGGGTACAGTTACTCCAAGTCAACATGGAGTGAGGCTCACTATATCAGCTGGATTTCAAAAGTGCATACACTGACACTGGGACAGACTGCCATTTCTTATTCTATTATAGTGTACAGCTCGGTTAAAACCAAAGGAGGGAGTAACCTCTACCCCACTCTGGTCTCTACTGCTTTCACTGGACAAGTAACAGCCTTTGCCTATTTTTTTCTGATAAAAAGTTAAAATAAACCAATTAAGATTTTCCTGTGAATCAGTTTTAGATCCTGACCGTGTTCCCTCTACTCTGCATCTATCCTTTCCAAAGTCTTCTTTCAAGCCCCTTTTATTAATTCTTATCATTAAAAGGAAATTCCTTCAATATCCAAGTGAAAATCCTATTAACTAAAACTAATTAACCAAGTGTAACACATTAAAAACACACACACACTGAACAGCCAGTGAACACCGGTAGTAACCTCCTCAGTCAGTGCCTGCCAGTATCTGCTTTAGAGACTATCCCAGATCTACAAAGACTCCAGAGGTTTTTTTCTCTTCACTCCCTTTCATTAAAGGGACAGGAAGAACAGGCACTTACTGACACTTTGATTTTAAATTGGAAAAATAGGTTATTCTAGTATTAATGGATTCAGATCAACACAGCCAGCAAGAAGGATCTTTGTATCATTAATATAAAGACTTGTGCCTTTTGGTACCCTTTCAAATAATGTGCGAGCTGCCCAAAAACCTGGCAGAAATCCCACAGCTAGCACTGCTCACCAAATTCAATTACACAAAAGTTTCTGGAGGTATTTGAAACCACTTAAAAACCTCAGATGCACTATACCCATCACTCAGGCAACAACCTACTTAATATAGAATATATATGTGTGTGAGGATAGCATGGAAGATCACAGCATATTAACATGTTCCACTACAAACAGTAATTGCTTCAATTATTAATTACATATGCAAAACATGCCTGGCAGGAATAAGAATTCAAACGACACATTTCCAACAAAACCGCTGCCATTACTATTATTAACCATTCAGATTGTTATTTCATAGTTATTCCTAGAAAACAAAACTATTCCTATAGCTTAGCTGCAGTATTTTGCAGGTTTTTTTTCCTTTCACTTTGTAGCAAAACATTTATGTCATATAAAGTGGGGCACAAAAAATTGTGAAGATACTGCAGCAATTTTGAAAGTTGCAATTTTACACTTACAACAATGAACTGCAATTTCAATTTCATAATGGGTACAATAGATCTTTACTTTTAAGAATGCTTAACTCTTTAATCCATTAAGAATCAAAGCTGACCACACAGTAAAACAGGCTTCAAATTTTTAGACATTACATTCTTTTCCTTGTACAAAAAAATACACATAGTGAATTTGTGCAAAACCAAAACTTCAGCCTATAAGAATGCTGAATGAGCCATCTATACCTTAAACTATCAAGAAAAAAAGCAACTTTTCCCCCTAGCTAACCTCTTCAGATCTGCCCCCTCTCTCTTTTCCCATCTTTCACTTTACACAATACAAACACGCAACACATTAAAATTCTGGCATGATTTCCTGGTTCCTGAACCCTAGTCCCCTGAGCTCCCTTCTTATATAAATCTTTCCCCATGAAAGGTCACATGCCATCTCTCGCTTGCCCTTGAAATTCCAGAAGCGAGCTGTTAATGCAACTTACATTCCAAATTAATGAGAACTATGATAAACTCTGTCTTTTCACTTACAAACTTCTGATAAAAATACATTTGAGCTCTAAGTATTGTCAATCATACATGCAAAGCTTTGAATGCAAGCACTTTGGTGATCTGTTACAAAAGGTATCATTTTCAGGCCTGCACAGAAGAAACATGCTACAGAACATAGGGAAAGAACATCAACAATTATACCATGCAAAATACCTTAAAACTACCATTATAATTCTACATGTAAAGTTAATAAATCATTTTGAGTATTTAAAAGTACAAAGTTAGAAACATACTGTCAGTGTGAAAGATACACAGATACAGGTGGGAGTACAGTACTGCTTATCCTTCTTTTCAGAACAGTAGCTAAAGAAATCACTAACGTCTGTTGTGAAGTAAAACCCTTTTCATATCAAAGTTCTTACAAGATTTCAAGCAGCACAAGTTTTAAACTATCAAGGATTCTTGTAACTTTTTAAGACTTTTGGAAAAGCTCTTAATGGAAGCACAAAGACAACTCATGTTCCATTATATGTCTCCATTTGTAAAAGGGATCAGAAACGTACCTGAGGTCTCCCCATACCATCAAAAATATTGCTACAGAAACCTTGATGACAGAAGACAGAACATGCCACAGAAAAGGTATCCCCATTTTACCTCTGTCTCAATACAGAAGTCAGAGATGGAAGTGGAGTAGAAGCCAAAGGAGAATGAACATTAAATATCTAGAAAGAAAAATACCTCTTTGATAGGCCTAAAACACATGGCACGAAATTCTGAAAGAAATCTGCTCAACCCAATTATAGCAAATGGCAGGCTATGTGCATCTTAAACTCTCAAGTAGCCTGGACATGGAAATTTACATAAAGAGCTTTTAACTCTGATGTACTCTAGAGAAGACAGACTTTATTGCAGCCTCACAACCCCAAAAGGTTAAAAAAATGCTGGGTTTTAGGAAGATGGAGTGAAGACAGGCTTCCCTCAATGACCACAGACACTATTTGTACAACTGGCAAAATTCATAGTCAGTTCATCTTAATAAAGTCAAAGAAATGCTTGCAACAATCTCGGGAATTTGAACGACAGACGTTCTGGAGGCTTGCCGTATTATCAGGGATACAACAAATAACAGGATAAGACGACCCTCAGGCCCTTTTCTTTGTAAACAGGAAAATTCTGTTGAATTTATCAGAAAAAAAGCCAGTAGTATTTCAATCTTCCCCCTAATGTACTGGCACTGCTATTCAGGACTACCTGAAATACCTTGATAGCACTCAGGAATTTGGACTTCGCTATTTATTTGATTTTGGTACTTTTCTATTTTGCAGAGCCGTTAAACCATCTTATACACAGGGGAAGAAAGCATATGTGATCTATCACTTGTATACTAAAGAACGTACAAGAAGTGGGCTCAATTAAAGCTCAATCTAAATATAAGATTAGCACCTTATTCACAGGATCACCCTTCCCACAATTGCAACAGGTATTCCCCTATGCAGATAAACTATGATTGTCATTACTCCTCAGTATCAGAAAGCCTTTCCACGCTTTGCAAAGGAATAAAAATATTCTAGTTTGCATTTTACTTAACTTAAAGTAGGGGGCAGGGCAGGCAGGGGCAAGCATATGGCAATACATACTGTATCTCATTCTGCGAAGGCTAGCAATTGCTATTAATTAAGAAAGTCTCTAGAATAGGTTTGAAAAGTCTGGGGAAAAAACACATTTAAGGATTAACTTCATTTATTGAAGCTGTATCAACATAAACCAAAACAACGATGGATAAATACTATAAAAAGAAGACGAGGAAGACAGAGAAAGGGAAGCAGGAGCCAAATGAGGAGGAAGAAGCGGGAATAAGTAGGGATGTTATAATCATCACCATAGGTTAGATGCATATTTACCTCCTGCCATAGTGTCCCTCTAATACCACTCAGTATTAGGCATAACAGCACTGCCTGCTGATGCAGACAATGAATTGGTCAGACTTTGTTGGCTTCTAACCCCTGTGAAGGGCCACTTACCAAATCTCATTAAGTCAGCATTATACCTGAGAAATGTTAGTCACACGAAGTGCTGTAGAATTTTGAAAACCTTAGCAGCCAGTGTCAATGACCTCACTGACATTTTTCGACAAGTTCTGTAAAAAAAAATATTTATTTTTGAGGCTGTTGCATCTACTGGTTTTAAGAACCCATGGAAGAACTTCTGCAATAACATGAAGTGTCCTTTAAAAAAAGCTTTTCTGTCCTAGGACCTATGAAGGTGTCATATACTGTTGAAAAACCCTTCAGTACCATAATCTTCCACCTTTCCCAGGATTCCAGCTCCCCCAAAGTTTCACCTAGATAAGTTACTGATACAAATATCATAGCTTGGCTGTAACAGTGGGATCTCAAGACTCTTCCTTCCAAGAGGAAGCTTGGGACATAATATGCTTCTACACATGCACTATACTTTGCCAGGTGGACATTAACATTGATTTGCAGAAGTCTTTGAAGGAAATAACAGACAACAGAAAGTAACACAATGCTAAATCATTTTCAAGTTACTCCCTATCCACCAGTTGGCATAATATTCAAGAAACTGGAAAAAAGCTTGGGGGGCTGGCAGGGAGAAAGTTTCCTGCTCACTGACAGTTCCCCTTCTTGTTTGCAAACAAATCACTTTTGCCAGCTCCTGAATAGGAAGGGAAGATCAGACTCCTAAATAAATACTCTATGTTAAACAAACATTCTTTTGAACACACAAATCTGAAGAAGACTTCCCAGATGATGTCTTATTCTGTTTTTATTTTAAGTAGAAACATGTGTTAACCTCTTTTTTTTTTCCTTCCTAGGAGTAAAGTAGAAAAAATCCAACAGGGATTAGGGATGGGGAGATGGAAATCCCACATCTATTCCTTCACTGACTTTATTCTACATTGTTTTCTGTGTGATATCGTTCATAGATATAATTACAACTTTCTCTGAGCATGGCCAAGCATGATTAGACACTTCCAGAAGCTATAAGACAATCTCAAACAGAATTCAAGCCTAGCAAACTGAATATGGAAATATGCTACTACACTCTATGGACAAAGCCAATGCAAAAAGATTCTCTCGGTGACATTCTATGGACACATGAGAGAATCGCGTGACAAAAAAAAAAAAAAGACAATGCTGCTCACAGGAATTTCATTAAGAAAACCCATATGTATGATTATGAAATTAAATTTTTAATAGGTCCTTTCATATCCTACAGAACTTAGGCAAGTTGAAGACTAAAACCTATCTAAAAAGTCTGAAGATGTTTCCAAATATCGCAATCCCATTTTCCTAAAAAAAGTGATAAATAACAAACTAGAGTAAGGGAAAAATCAACTTAAAAATAAAACAAAACACCACAAAACCAAGCCCAGAAAACTTCAATACAGAAAAAAAAAAAAAAGGAAAATCTGGATGAGAGAGAGAACAAGCAGCCTCATGAGCTACTAAAGCCTGAATTCCTAGAAGGCTTGATCCCACTTGTTAGAATCTGTCTAATAAGATCTGAGCACTGATACATTTTTCTTGTATCTGTAACACCTGCTCAAAAGCAGTCTGGTTCACAA
This sequence comes from Pedionomus torquatus, assembly GCA_013398155.1. Lineage (NCBI taxonomy): Eukaryota > Metazoa > Chordata > Aves > Charadriiformes > Pedionomidae > Pedionomus > Pedionomus torquatus. Next base: position 287,085 of record VZRU01000222.1, read on the forward strand.
CAGCATTTTTATTGTACTATAATCTCTTTCTATCTATGAACACTTGCACAGTTCTCCTAGTGGACTCACCTACTTCCACAAAACTTGTCAGAACTCAGTACTTCCAGCATCTTCTGAAATGCTAGCTCTTTGGCTTTAACGGGGTATCTTCACCCTTCCCCAACTGGTTTCCTCAGGAAATGAGACTAACACAGTGTGCGCTATATAAGCCTATCAGCCTCTCTCCACTCCCTTCAGCTGTTAGCTAAAATACTTAGAACAAAAGTAGGAATCTAAAACCAGAAATAAATCAACAAGATAAAGTTACTATTGAAGTCAAGGCATCATGACCATTACTATTTCAATCACTTATTCTAAGGCCCACCTGGGAAAAATTTATTTTACAGAAATAAATTTTTACAGTGTCTTAAGTTCAAAAAATGCTTCCAAAACTGATGCATGTGATACCAGAATAACATTACATCCAGACTATTTGGCAGAATAAGATTAGTAGTAGCTGGATATACAAAATGGAATAAGCATACACAAAGTTTGGGGTTGGGTCTTCTTTTGTAGATAATGTGTAAACTCTAGGACAAAGACATTTTCAAAGGCAAACAATAAGACTTCCCTTGAAGCACACATTTGTATCCAATGGTCTGAACAACTGGTTTTGTTTGAGGGAGCGAGCCACAGAGCTCAAATTCAGTGAAAAAGGAAATAGCTCTGAAACAAGTTCTCATAAAAATGGCGATTCAAAAGAGCATTTCAAAATGAAAGACAAAGATTTCGTACTTATTGCATGCTTAAATAAAAAGTGGAAACAATGCAAAGCAAACAGGTTTCACAAAATGTATATAAACTAACATGTTTTCCCTCTTAAAAGGAATCATAAACAACAATTAGAAGGAACACAAAACTTATTTCAGCTCCAAAAACTACAATGGTTTGTGTAACATCATGTAAGACCTCCTGTGAGTAGAGCTACAGGCATATATTCAGATTACACGAGGAATCTTATCCCTACCGCAGTCTATCTTTGAAAAAGATACAGTTAGATTACCAGTGTGAATTATCACCTGAAAATTTTGCTGATGAGGAAAACTGTCACTGTACAAGACCAAATGTGTCTTCTCAAACATTGACTTGTTTCAAAGGCACCAGGGAGTCGGATGTATCCAATTAGCAGGGAATGCAACGTTGCAAAAGAGTAAGCAAAACACTTGCCAGAGCCAGTTGATAACTTTAGTTCAGTGTAGGGCTCACCAACAGACAGAGCCATGATAAGTGAGCACAGAGTACCAGAGAGTACATTTTTTGAGAGACAGAAAGAAGATTCTGCACAGATTTTCCATCCCATGAAAAAGAGCAAATGTAGCATTAAAATACAGTTCTAGTTGTATCAAGTTCACATATTTGAATCTTCTAATAGAAGATTGATCTTCACTACAAATCAGAGACTATTCTTCCATTTTAAACTGAATACACCCTACCTTTTCCTAAGTTTCCATGTATCTTTTAAAGTAAACTGACCTGTGTAAAGAGCACAGGTGTAGCAAGAAAAAGAAACACACAGTTATAGGCTTACAGAGCTTTGTGCATTTGAAAATTTAAATATTTGAAAAAAATATTTGAAAATTGAATATTGAAAAAAACCAAACCACTGAGATAAGTGGCCACAGCATTTCAAGTTATTTTTGTGAATGTTTATAAAAATATTTTGACAGCCAAACATTTTGAAGATATCTGTAACATACAAAAAGCTAGAAAGATAAGGTGGCTTTCTTTTGAAAAAGAAAATCAACAAAACATGCAAATCAATGTTTTAAAGCCAAGCTATTTGACATCACTTACATCTATAATTTTTTTACGTAAATTACCTGAAAGATTACTTATACATCTAAAAACGCTGGCTCCTTCCACAGCATTAATTACCTAATTAATTACCTACTTTGAAGATCAGCTTGTTAATGAGGTAGATCTCAATAATCTGGATTTTAATGTATTTATTGGTTTGTTGCTAATGTCAGACCTAGCTGAGAAAGTAAGCTTACTACACTAACAGATAGCCGAAGAGATTCCTCTAACTATTCTACTAGATAGAAAGGTGTTATTTGAGTTACCCATCACAATCCATCCCTTTAGTCAGCACACTGCACAGAACTCGCTGCACTATTCCATTTCCACCTTAAGATTTCAGATGAAAACTGTATTGCCCCGTTTTCCATAGGAATAACCTTGTGCATCACACATTAAGTTCCTTGGGAAGAGTCAGGGGAAGAAATGTAAGAGCACACTGTTTTAAACACAGAAGGTAAAGAAAGTAAAAGGTTCAGATTTAACAAGCAATGCTTAAGATACTCACAAATAAGGAAGAACTACAAGTTAACATCCTTTTATTTTGCCCAGATTAGCCTGACCTCACAGAATTTAACAGGTGAGATCCTGTTAGTTAAACCATGACAGTGCAGATATACAGTAACTGCTATTGGATCTGTGTATTTTTTATTAAAGAAACAGAATCACAGCAGCTTCAGATTTGAAGTTTTTGAATTTGCTGTCTCAGGAACTACTACATTACAGTAGCATCCACATCATCTTCTATTACAGTTTCTAAAATAAATTTTTAAAAAAAGTTTAATTTCAGAATCTTACAATGACTGCTGCTGTGTTGATTAGGCTGCTTCATTGGTGTGATATAATATACTTATCCTACACCAATTGCAGATGCAGCTCTGAAACTCACTGCAGGAAACCCAGCAGTGGCCACAATGTGATGTGAGAACATGTTGTAGCATGAGGCTACATTATCAGCTGTCCCCCTATTTTTCCTCTTTTTTTTTGCCTACTAAATGCACCATTATCTTGGATCATTATACATAAAGAGATACTGTTTAGTTTTCAAAGATTTTGCCTACTAATTTCTCTTCAGCCTAACAGCTGTACTGAAAACACATTTTTCTTGTGTCAGATGTCAGGACAAAACTTAATGATTCAACTTATAAAATACTTCCATCATAATACCGCAACACTTTTAACAAAGGAGGTCACTAGCTTGGTTACTATTGCAACAGATGACCTGTCAAAACAGGGACATCCCCATTTTACACTCAGTGAAAGATAAATTGCTCAAAACCGCAACTAAGTTGCAAAGCTATAGATTAAACTCTTGTACAGTTACTTTATGCCTGAATGAAACATCTCCACCAAGGGATTTAAGTTCCTCTGTCCCCACATAATAAAAATGGCTATTGTAAGAGATTATCTAAGTAGTACTACTGTCACAAAAAAACCCTAACTCTTACCATAACCTGTTCTCAGCTGTAGCCAAATAACAGACAGTCCTTAAATTTTGATAAATAATCCTCTTTAGGTTTGTGGCATTATTGTGTAGTCCACATATAGAATGTTTCCTTAATATAATAGTGAAAAGAATTAGATGGCATGAGAGACACTAGATGGTGATTCTCCAAGAGCATTTTTGGTTTGGAAGAAAACATCTGCTAAGAAGACACTTTTACACACTTTTGAGGCCCTGCCAGAACGTAAATTAAATGACCTGATATGAAGTCTAACTCATAGAAAGCCTCACAGTTTAGTTACTTGAGACAGAAAAACACAGATTACGAGGACCAAAACAGATTACTACACTTCACCCATAATAACAGGAAACAATTGAGATGGAATAACACTACAGGAACTTTATTTACCAGTAACCAGAGTCTGAGCAACGCGGTGCTCGCACAGTGCTGATTAACCTTGTCAACTGAGACTGGAGAACATTCTAACGCAGAATAAGAAATTCAACCAGTCTTCAAAAATAGGTGCAAAAACACGTGAAAGAGCACAAAGCTAAGCAAGGCCCCAAATTTTCTCTACCCTTTCACACAAAACAAAAATTGCAGGAGAGTCAAATTGCAAAATTTTCTCAATTATATTAAAAAATGGATTATCAGTGACATGCCTCATCTTTCCTTGGGGTAGAAAGATTTTTAACAATGGAACCAGAAAAACCTAAGTACAGACAGACACTCTCAAGTAATTGGGAATGTACCCAAGAAAGTTTGGCTACAAACTCATTTAGGACCAGAAGGTTCCAGTTGCCATAGGAAAGAAACAGACTGATATCCTACTTTTAATCTCATAATTAGAATATCATGTCTGTTGCTCATGGTTTAGAAGCAAGATACCTCAAATTTGTACATCAGAGTTTGAAGGCCTTTGTGAGTGAACTGCTAACAAGTGAACGCACCAATCCCAAAAAACTGTTTCCATATTAAAAGTGACTCTGCATCGTGTTACCTGTCAACCTAGTAACACAGTGAGGTTACCCATCATAGTTAAGCTTTCATTCACTTCTGAGAGTCCAGAGCCCTACAGCATTGATGTAAAACATTTATCTAAACAAGAATCCAGGCCTTGCACAACATGAGAGTGAAAACAAGCTTCCCAGCTCTCATGAAATACATCTGATGTCACTTCTTTGAGAGGATTCAGGGAAGTACAAGTGCCGAACAGTACTATCACAGTAAATCTCAGCCATGTTGACCCACTCAAAGGAATGCTTGCAAGAAGAACTCAGAATGATTCCAGATACTTGAGGTCACCTGAGGTAACAGTTGGTAGAGTGAGTCACACAAGATAAATAGGTCATCAGTCTTAGAAGGAAGACATACTGATTTACCATTGTGGTGAGCCAAGTATGCAATCACAGAACCAAACTTAACAACTGGGATCGCTCTTACAGAAAGTAAATCTCTCTTCACTAAGGGATTCAAGAATAACTGGAGTTATTCCACAACTTAAACCAGTACAGTGCTCAGCATTTGCACAACAGCTAACTCCACAGATTGGTATAATCTAAAACTTTTAGTAACTCCTGAAGAAACAACCTGAAGACAACTTGGAGTAAGAATTAATTCTGTCTGGTTTCCGTGGGCAGGAAGTCAAAGAAGAACAGCTTGTTCACTTCAGGAAAACAGCATGAAATAACGTGACAACTCAACTGTACTGAGGCAAAGGAACAAATGCCTTTACTGAAATCAGCCCCGTGCTTCAAATCTTTGCTTTTGAACCTGGGTTACCTAAGAAGAAAGATTAAAGCAAGTGTTCGCTTCCTAAATACATGGTACTACCCATTTACCCCATGAGCAGTCAAATGAGAATTTAGAGACTTCTGGGGACAGAGTGTGCTGAGTCTAGTTGCAATACAGTTCATGTCCTTCATAGCAGCCCTTACGTTGCTGTGTTTTAGATATGTGACTAAACCAGTATTGATAATAAACTGATGTTGCAGCTGTCACCCAGCAGTGCTTGCACAGCTTCAAGGCCTTCTCAATTTCTCACCTTTCCCAAGAAGAAAATAATAGTTTCAAAAGAGACCACCTTCTAGAAAGGTTCCGAGGTCATTAAGATGAGGAATTTTCATCAGAAAAGTAAAGATGAACCTACTTAGAATAAAATAAATTTTCACTATTTTTCTCTGTGATAGCTTATTGTACCTGACATACACAGGCTGAATGCCTGAACTGTAACCTCAGAAAAGGAACATGGGTCTTGTGGAGGCAAATCTCACAGATAAGGAGGACTGCTACTGTCATAATTCTGTATTCTTCATTTCCCCAGCACAAGTAGTCATACTCTCCAAGACATGAGGCCTTGAAAACAAAAAGTTTCCAGTATATATTAACTTTGACTTCCTGGATTTCACCGAGTGATGTAATGCTGAACAGGTTGCCAAATTTATCACGGGCTAAAAGGTCTTAATTTAGGTGATGTCAACATGTTACAGCTACAGGCCCACAGACTCAGAGAAACATTTAGTCCCTTTTCAAGAAAACAATCTTCCAAATGTAAAGTTCTTGTCATCCTTTACTAAAACAAAAAATGACCTAGTGGAGCATTTTACACTTACATCTCTATGGTAACAGGGATACAGCATATGTAGCGTACAAGATGGAGTCAGATCTCAAGTTACAAAAGAAGAATTTTGGAAGCCAGAATATCTTGGATAAAGAACAAATATAGAACAACCTTTTCTGCCACTCTGAAAAAAAAAAAAAAAAAAAAAAAAAAAAATCACATTTATTTGTAAAAGAAGTCAAAAAGAGTTCTACTGTTCTCTGCACCNCAGCTACAGAACACTCCATCTCCCCAAGGAAGAGACATGCCAGATGCATTCCAGCTAATATATCCATGTGTTTTCTCATTCTCCATGCATGGAGCATGAATGTTCCATCTACAAAATCTGTACAAGGAAAATATTCCCTAGTTTCAAGTTTTCAAGTGTAAATGGTGTGTTCATATTCATGTGGGCTACATTAAAGTACAGAACCACAAAATCTGTAGTTCTCTAAATGAAAAATGCATTATAGAAGTAGTATTGTCAAAGCACACAGGAAGTCTTCCTTTTGTTTATACTGCAATTCTGTAGAAAAATTCTAACCACCATATCCAAAAGGATTTTTTACCTCTTTGGAATAAAGGAAAAAAAAAAAAACCAACATGTACAACCAAGGTCAACTGTTCTGTACTGATGTTCTCTGCTGCCTTATGTTCTTATTTTTGAACCCCACAAGAATTTCACAGTAGAACAGAACCAGATGTATCAGAGTTAAGTCATTTCATTCTGGCACATTCAGGCAAAATTTACTTTACATGACTAAACAGTAAATACTTAATTTGGGAGAGCTGCCTACCTATCAGTGACAAGCTGCAGTCACTCAGAAAGAACACCTTATTTTAAATTTAAGAAGAAAAAAAAGGGAAAGAATTACTCTTGGAAAGAAATCAAAGCCAATGCTCCACTCATCTCCTAAAAGAAACTAAATGAAAGCTGGTTCCAAACGAAAATCATTGAACAGGTGTTCAACTGTGGAAAGACTATCCTAAAATTCTTCCAGAAATAACTATCACCTATATATAAAGAATACATGGCTTAGACTAGAATAAACTTTGCATTAAGTTCTAAGATGTTAGTTCAAACAAGCTGAAAAAAATACAGGTGACATAAATGATTAATGACTAGGAAAAAAAAAAGACTTGCTTCACTTTTGCATATAATCCATACATACATATTGTAAAACAGTGGCACACCGATTAGTTACTATTAAACCTATGCTATCTACAAACAAAAAATGCATCCACATATGCAAAGCTACCATAATCCAATCCCAACTACTGGATATGACTCTAGCATGCCTTCTCTATCAGATGTCTATGTCATCTATTAGTGTTTAAATGTATAAGTCAACAATAATTGTAATTCAGATTCAGCATGTACCACAATCCTAACACAAAACAGAAACGTTAAGAAAGTAAGTATTCAGAACCATTACCCAGCATCACAGACATTCAGGTCTATCACAAAACTGAAACTCCACTGTAAATCCTTAATTAGAAATGGCACTTTTAGTTTTAAAACACAAAAATCAAAATAAGAGCAAAACATTATTGCAGCGTTGTCAAGATTCCAGACCTAGGAGGTTACCACTGAAGAGACCCTGGGGGCTGTAGGAACCACTGTCTTTACCATGCAACCTCCAAATGAAAGGGCTATGCTATTATCCAGCCCTGTCACTACATGCATAAGGATATTAAAGTGCAAAAGCCCTACAAACTTTGAAATCCTGTGAGATTCGCATGTGTAATACAGTCTGAGCATCAAATTACCAAATTACTTCCAACTGTTCTTAGATGTATCCTTCCAGATCATCTCAGCTACAAAGAGGAAGAAAGAATTTTTCTGCATGCTGAAACTGACACATCAACAAGATACCCCATCAAACTATTCTAAGATGTCCTTCCTTATGCATGTTGTCACCTTAATTCAATACAGATTTTTTCAGTTTCAGCGTTATCCAAAACCTATCAAATGCTCAGTCAAACAGTACATCCTAGCTTGCTGAGCTTAAACAAAATCTTACCTAGCTTTACTTTTAAAACATCAAAACCCTTACCTTCTAGAATGAGTTCTGATCCAAATTATAGCCAGAAAATAAGAGTCAATCATTGCACACTGGCCACCCAACTAATTTCTTAATACCTATCATAGAACATATAGCCTTTCCAAATCCTTTTGCAAAGCTCTTGATCAACTGCAGCACAGAGAAAAAGGAACTTGCCTCAGCCATGGGAAGAATAAGATCTTCTGATCCAGCTAAAGCCTGCTCAGTCAAACACTTGCCAGCAGCCACTGATAATATCACAAATGCACCTACAAAGTTCCCCAGAGGGGAGATAACAACTTATGGTATTTTTATTTTCCCTATTGTCAGACCAATTTCCACCTGAGACACATATCTACTGAATTAGCAAAGTACTGCAGCCTTTTGTACCAGAACTTTAAAGCCAAAAGTACAATGGATAAATAAAACGTATTTTATAATACACCTAACTAGACTAAATGTATAAAAACAACAGACTAGCTACTCACCATCTCAGATTAATATATTCAGAAAGGTTTCACTATGCAACTAGATTATAGTAATATATTTACAAAAGCAGTTTTTTATAAAAGAAATTTATGCCATTTAAGCTTAATTTGCCAAACATTACTTTTCCCACAGAGATCAGCACGTCAAGTACTCTTTGTCCCATACAATGTCATCCAAGTCCTAGTTGCTTTTATTGCAGCTTTATACCACACTCAAAATGTATTTTCAAACAATCTCTCTAAACTGTGTTTCTAGTTGTTTTCCAAAACAGGAGCCCTTGAAGATATCGTTATACCATTTAACAGGATAGATGCAAAACCTCACAACGGTTTTTCCGAGACATGCTTCTAATCCCTTCCTTTGTGCTCCCACCAACTATCCTCAGAGCAGTTAATTTCTAGAGAAAGAATTATTAAAGTAGTTTTCATAGAATCACAGAATGGTTAGAGTTGGAAGGGACCTTAAAGATCACCCAGTTCCAACCCCCCTGCCATGGGCAGGGACACCTCCCACTAGGGCAGGTTGCTCAAAGCCCCATCCAGCCTGGCCTTGAACACTTCCAGGGATGGGGCAGCCACAACTTCTCTGGGCAACCTGTTCCAATGTCTCACCACCCTCACAGGAAAGAATTTCTTCCTAATACCTAATCTAAATCTCCCATCTTCCAATTTAAAACTGTTACCCTATCACTACACTTCCTGACAAAGAGTCCCTCTCCAGCTCTCCTGGAGGCTCCCTTCAGATACTGGAAGGCTGCTAGAAGGTCTCCCCAGAGCCTTCATACCACACTACTTACATTTGCACAGAATTTTCACTGTCAAATCTTTCAATACCTTTTCTCATTTTAACTGTATGTGTGAAGAAGATTTTATGAATGTGGGACTATGCCTTTTTTAAAATGAAAGTGAATTGTTATTCTAGTCTGCATCTGGTCAAACATTGCCTAGATCACCCAAAGTACACATCAAATGTCAAGTTCTATACTCAGTAGGAAAAGCACCTTCATTCGTACTATTAGTGGTACAAGAAAAGTAGATACTGTGACCCAGAAATATTAAAAAGTGCATTAGAAGTTCCTGAACATACAAGATTAGCCTACTGCTTCAAATGTGAGAAACTATGCTACCTACCACTACAGCTAGCATGACAATTTCACAGTTTTTATTCATGTTCACATTAACCTAAGTAGTGTGTTTGAGGTCTTTCTCACCAGTCCATTGCTAACACTGATATACTTTAGGAGGTAGGGGAACTTCTATTAAGCTACAAATATCTCAGTTTTATAGAAGAGCACCAGGGTGCATGGAACCCTCCACTCAGTTTCCAAAGCTGGAAGGGCCCATTTTGTCCTGGCTCCATCCTGAAAGCCACTCACTTTTCCAAGAACAGAAGCCAGAAAGCACAGCAGGAGAGGGCAGCAGAGGCTGCTGAAAGCCTTAATATTGCCTAGCAAGAGCAAATCCAAATATTACACTTAAGAAACAGCTCCACATCTCAATGGCTAGAGATGATCATCTCCTGTAAATCCTGTCAAGTGGAGAAAAACAAAAAGAGGGCATGAACATGGAAAAGAGGCAGAGTTACACATCTTGACTACATGTATTTTTCAGCTCATGGGTCATCGTGGGAAAAAATGCCTTTACAGAAAAAAACCCTCATAAACAGCGTCAAAACATGCAGTAAACTAAAACGTCTGCCTGCTAATATAATACAGGCATACTTGGCTTTTTTGTTCACCCATAAATTCTATATTGTATTGAAACTTCTGTTATTCTGGTTTGGTTTTTCATACTTTTCCTCTTCTAAAAATGGGAGGGGGAGGAAAAAAAAAGAAAAAAAGAGCAACCACAAAATAATCTAGAACAAATTCAAGCACATACCAAAGCCAATAAAGGTTTTGCAGTTCTCTTAAGATCAAATGTATTATTAGCACTACATCCCCACTACTCCACAAAGAACATCCTTTAGCCAACAAGCCAGAGCATTATGAAGCGTACCAAATGAAGCAGAATAAATTAAAATCTCAACACATTATGAACTTCCTAATTGTTAACTTCACAGCAGTTTACATTTACCTAATTTTCTTCTACCAAGAATCAAGTATGTTCAGGAAAAGTCAGAGATGCTAAGCTAACTAAGCATACCGTAAAAGAAAACCTATTTGGTGGGCTTACTGACTGGATCAACATATTCAGAACCCTACTTTCTCAGAGATGTCAAGTGTTGTTAATGCTGCCTAAGACGCCATTGATAACATTGTTATGACACTGACTACTGCAACACCTCGAAAAACAGAATCAAGCTCTTGAAAGTAACATAGAAATTATTGAAAATCATAACACACCTGTAATTGATTGTATTGAGAAAACTGTACAACACAAAGACATGTAAGATTAGAAACTACCCATAATTTAACTCCTAAAATTGAATGATGCATCTCCACAGTGTAGATGACTTCCAGGCACTAACAGGTCATCTCTTCTTTAACGTGACCTAGAAACTAATATATGCATTCTTGGCTAATTTTACATGGTAGAATTTTGCTTTTAATAGAATTCTGAACATCTACTCAAGTAATTTCAGTGGATAGAGTGACTATATTTGTAGATAAGGGATGACCTGTGTATGCGATCTATCTGGACTTCTCCAAGGCCTTTGACGCAGTCCCCCACAACATCCTGTTTGACAAATTGGAGGGATGNACAAATTGGAGGGATGAGGATTTGATGGGTGGACAAGGAACTGGCTGGACAGTCACATCCAGAGGGTGGTGCTCAATGGCCTGAGGTCTAGTTGGAGAGCAGTCACAAGTGGTGTCCCTCAAGGGTTCAACATTTTTATCAACAACATGGACAGAGGGATCGAATGCACCATTAGAAAGTTTGCAGAAGAAAACAAGCTGTTTGGCATTATTGATACACCAGAGGGATGGGACATCACCCAGAGGGACCTGAATAGGCTGGAGAGGTGCACCCAGATGAACATCACAAGGTTGAACAAGAGCAAGTGCAGGGTTCTGCACCTGGGCCAGAACAATCCTGGCTATCAATACAGACTAGG
>VZRU01000222.1:312656-325800 GCA_013398155.1 Pedionomus torquatus
GTTTGGAGACTAGGATGTCATGTGGGACAGTGTCGAATGCTTTGCATAAGTCCAGGAAGATAACATCCATTGCCCTGCCTTTGTCCACCAAGTTTGTGGCAGTATCATAGCAGGCCATCAAATTTGTCAGGCAGGATTTGCCCTTGGTGAAGCCATGTTGGCTGTCTCCAATCACCTCCCTATCTTCCATGTGCCTTAGCAGAGATTCCAGGAGAATCTGCTCCATCATCTTGCCAGGTACAGAGGTGAGACTGACTGGCCTGTAGTTTCCTGGGTCCTCTTTTTTCCCCTTTTTTGAATATCGGTGTTATGTTCCCCTTTTTCCAATCGGCAGGGATTTCCCCAGATTGCCACGATTTCTCACATATGATGGAAAGCGGCTTGGCAACTTGATCCGCCAGCTCCCTCAGGACCCGTGGATGAATTTCATCAGGTCCCATGGACTTATGCACCTTCATAATATGTCTATTACAAAGGAAAACAGGTAATTTTTTAAGTGACAGTAAATCATGTCCTTGCAAGTAAATACACTACTTCCAGATAAACCTTGCTTGTGTAGGAAAACTACGCAATCTGCTGCCTTTAACCCAAATAAATACTGTCCAGGCACCCCGATTAAAAAAAAAATTTAGTATTTAAGACACCCTGTTGCTTGTCCAGTAGCAGCACTACTAGTGAAATTCAAGACAAGAAGACAAAGTGTGCAGAAAAACATCAGTAGTTCGGTTGCTTATGAAAAATTTTGCTAACTTGTTTCTCCAAGTACCTTGACTCTTAAAATACAGCCCTATTTAAAAATACCACAAAGCACCTCAAATTTAATATGCCTAGGAACATCAACTGAATACACTTCCAGCAAATTTACCCACTACCCACAGTTATATTTACAGCAACATTAATTCTATTTCCCAGCTCTGGTATATCAGTCATTACAGGGGCCAACGCTCAGTTTTTGTTTTGAGGTGTTTTTAGTCACTGCAGGCTAAAACACAAAACATAACTGAAGCCGTTCCTTTATACACATAAGCATATATACACATACAAATATTTTTTATATATATACGCATCCATAAACTATTAATTATTTTCAGAAAATGTATGTAATAAGCACATTAGAGGACAAGATAAGAATTCAAAGTTATTTTGAAAGTCTGGAAAAAGTTATGAAAAATTGTATGACTAAGATGAACTGGAAAGCTGCAGAGTTGTCAGAACAGCTGATTGCACATACACAGGATGGTGAAACAGTTACCACTGGTTAAAAGAGATATGGATGTTAAACATAGAAAAGTTGACCACAAAGTGACCCTCAGTGTTATGATGTTTTTTACGAAATTTACGAAAATTTAAAAAAATAAAATCAGACCAATGCCTACACACAGGGAACTGCCTGCAAAACCAGCAAATAACAGTCTCGCTCTTAGTTTTGGTAACATTTCATGTAAGTTATCATATCCAGTTTGGTCACCACACTTCAAAGAGAATAACAGACTTAAAACTGTACCAAAAGCCAGTTGAGTCAAACACGATGAAAACCCTTCTTAAAGTCAGGCAGAGAAGCACTGGAACAGGCTGACAAAGCTGTTTGTGACAGTGCTGTTACCGAGGGGTTTTAAGACTGAGTTAAACATCCACCCAGCCCAGCAAAGGCTACAGCTAACTGTGCCCTGTTGGAAAACATCGGACCAGCTGAGTCCCTGCTCAGCCTTTGTTAAGATTCAAGACTACAGAAACCAGGGCTGAACAGGACCGCTGTAATTCACCTAATCCGCTCTTGTGTCCTAGGCTGCAAGTCCCAACATTACCATGTTTTCTGGTGGCTCTTTTTCCACAATTCCATATTGTCTATTTCTGAGCTTACTGTTGCCAGTATCACCAGATACTAAGACAGTGTTTACAGAAAACCACCCTAACAAATTGCAAGAATTTTCTCAATGACAACAGCTATTTCAAATATTTCAAATTGAACCAAAAAGGTCTGCAAAATTACCTTTGGGAGTTACAAATACCAACTGCCTACGAAGAGTGATCACTTCCTTCTATCCTTTAATCTATGCATAACTTTTGAGACTCTTACCACACAGCTAGCAACAGCTTAAATTCTTAAAAAAGCTCCAGGTACAAAAATTTGCTGAAAATGAAGATTGGCAAGACAATGTTGACAAAAATCTTTGTTCGTCTACCATAAAAACTGCAACAGTTGTATGATGCTTCATACATACATATTAAGATTACCATAGTCCAAATCTCTTCTTGGTAACTCTCAAATGTATAAAAATTAAAAAAGATTCAGAGCCTTCAAAAAAGCATAAATCAAATCAATCAAATAAAATATAGAAGTGTATGGTTTGGTTCCTGCAAATCTATTTTCAAACCTTTAGAAAGCCCAGTTAATATTGGGTAGTGAGCACATACCACATTTTGACAGTAAGAGATTAGGAATTACTACTGCTCAGTAACTACTGTTCATTTACAGAATTCATGTGAGGATTTTTTTTGTTTTTCTTTTTTTTTAATGTTAAGACACCTCCGTATCAGATTTTTCACAGAAGCCATGTGCTCATCCTTTTGGAGTTGACGAGTTTTGCAGAATAATCATTCTTGCTATAAGACCTGTGCAGTTTGACAGAAAACAGCAAAATACAAGATAGCTGGATGATAAAGTTGATTACCAAACATGAGGATGCATAACAGAAACTGATCAGAGCATCTGATAAATTCTTATATTCTGTTGAAATATTTACTCTTTAGGGGTTTTTTTCAACCTGAAAAAGACTGAGTAATACTGGTGTTTATAACACGGAAGCTTATTTTTAATTCAGAATTATGCTCTGCAGTTTAAGAGTCTTCTGCTTCAGGATTTCAAAGTATTTTATCAGTAGCCATGACCTAAGTTTTACAAAAAACATGAAACAAGAAAAAATTCTGATTGGGGGTGGGGGGGGGAACAGGGAAGGGAAGGAGGAAAAAGGTTATCAATGGGAGACAATGAAACCCACAAACTTTATTATAACTTTAAGCACACTGGCCAAGAATAAACCGAACACACACAACTCAGGAACAAAGAAGATACAAGTTGAGCGATTTTCATTTTTCAGCATCCTGTCATTAGCCATAACCATGGGAAAGGGAACATCTCCAAGGTAACTCTAACTGGAGCTATATTATCTTATGGAAATCAAGACTTGTTTTAATTGTGTATGAATAATAGTTTGCATAAATCTTACCTCTGGGTTTTCTAACTTCAAGTAATGCTAAGCATATTATCAAGAAAACAACAGATTATGAAAACAGTAGGATTTTAGAGACCTAACTCCAAAGACTATCTCATTGTAACAAGGAACAATCCTCATTTTTGTCAGAATTAAGTACAGATGTAAATGTTGCCTTACGCCTTCTACTAGGCTCCTAACAAGAAGAGCAGCTATGACTATCAATGAGCATGTCTAGAAACTAGACTAGTGAAGTCACATGTTCTTGAACTGAGATTTTCTAAAATTTTGCCATTTACTAATAAACTTCAACATATTTTTTAAAAAGAAAAAAAAACCACGGGTTTGGGGGTTTTTTGCTTTTTTTTTTATAAACACAAAAATATCTCAGAGTCAAAAAGGTAGAAAGTGTGTCTCCTGAATACTTTTCAAAATCACTCCATTATATAAAATAAAATGCTTCAGCTACAGTCTTGCCTCTTTTAAAAAGAAGCCATGTGGCAAAACAGAACAAAATAATAAAAACAGCACCCACAAGGATATTTTGTTAAATACGTATGATCTCATCTCTCTTCATAATAAACACTATAAACAAAATATTTGGAAAACACAGTACTGAAACAACAACCTTACAAAAGTATCACTACTTAAATCAACACTGTTTACTCAACGGCAAACCTGGTATCATTATTTATGCAGATTAATAAAACAGGAAAGCGAATCTTTTGAAAGAACAGTTTTGAATTCCAAATCACAAACACGTGGCTCTCTATGGTTTTGTTTTCTTTTCAGTTGGCTGTAACTGAAAAAACATGACACTTGCTTTGGCTGTCCTGCTGCATTATAATGCCATCACAGCTGACACACCACAGCTTTGCCACTCTAGTCCCAGTACAACCTATTGAGATGGTTTGGGATGTTCTAGTTCTTTTTGCTGCTTCTCTGATGAAAATGATCAGCCCCTCAGAGCTGGAAAAAGGGAACATGTGCCCAGTGCCTCAATCAAGTCAATACAAATCCAGCTGTCTCAGCTTAAAGAACATTTACCAGCAGCTTGAGTCAAAGCCTCAACTCATCAACAAAACTAGGAAGGAGCTGGCACAAGTGTTGAAAATTGCTGAAGGGGCAGCTGCCTCCATCGAAAGGACAAATGTGAGACCTACACAGGCATTATCTTAACTCACTTTAGCAAAGTGGACCAGAATTTGTTACTTAAAATAAGCACTTAAGTTGTAGCAACTATAAAATACCTAGAGAGGAAATTTGACTTTCCACAGCACTAAGAACTGTCGTGGTTTCAGCCAAATTTACCAAAACCAAATTGACAGATGTCCCCCCCTCCCCCCTTTTGCATACATTTCTGAATTGCATAAATTTCTGAACACAAACTCTAAACTCTGACTATTTAATACCACAGAAAAACCTCACTTTATTCTGTGCATAAGCCTTGTTATCGTACCTGGTTTGGAAATACTATTAAAAGCATCCAAGCCAAACCTTAGACTTTCTACTACTGCTGACACTTGTGATCATGCAAAACATATACCAATTAGTTTTGCAAAAGCATGTAGCTCCTCAAAAGCATAAAATAAGAATAATTCATTAATTATATTTCTAAGAAATGTGAGGTGAATCCCAAAGTCATAGGCAATGCTCAGGCAGCAGCTCTTCCCCTCCTTCAAAGGGAATTCCAACCAGCTCCTCAGTCACAGCCAGGTGATCAGGCAGAGGCCCCAGGCTAAGCCACTTTACAGAAGGCAAGTTCTGCCTAGAAGCCCACCACCAACCATGCCAGTCACAGCACCCAGAATTTCCAGAAGGACCCACCGCTTTACTAAATGAGCTTCTGAACTGCACAGAAGCGATTTCCCAGGCTGCACTACCAGTTTCCAAAGCTGAGAAATGAGAGGATATCAAGGGTAAATACAGACCCTTTTATTAGACACAATTAATTCAACAACAATTTTCAACCACATCAGCACCCACTACCAGTTCTTACAGGATCAGTATTGAGAGTTGTGCCTACTACTAAACAAAAAACATTGAAGAAAAAAAGATTCTCACAAACTGAAGGTTAAAAGAACTTACAATCTGATAGATACTAGAAATAAGTTACCAATATAATACAGGGGGTGGAAAGTGTTTTTAAATCTGGTTTTAAGTGTGATTTTTAATTCTTTTCTAGAAATTCTAAGTTCTTAAAAAATATGAAACCTACTTCGCTCTTCATGAGTTGTAAATCAAGAAGAAAACTGAAATCTGTCCTTAACTTCTACTGGAATGATTTGTGTTAATCTTAATTTAAAAATAGGACATACTAACAATATAGAACAGTAACAACTTAGTCATTCCACAAGCTTCATAAAACTACTACCTATTTTTCTTGGAAATCAGATTAATCACGAAGAAACAGCTCTGCAGGAACAAAATGTGTGGCTTTCATAAGTTTTTAATGCAATTGCAATTTGCATTTTTATGAAAAGCAGCCTGAGTAACAGCATTTGAAAACACAGATTTCCTAATTTACTGTTTTTTAAAGAGCACAGTATGCCCATTCAACAGTATTTCAAGAATTAAAAGTCCATTACAGTTGTACTCGTGACATTTTGTCCTTTTGCAAACGTCTTGAGTACTTTGTTAGTCATACAGTCAGTTTATGCTTACTGCCACTTAGGAATTATATTTATAGTTCATAGAACAATAGTCAACAAAAAAGAGGAGTGTCTGTATTTCTTTGTCCAAAGCACAGATATATGTGTTAAATGTACAAATTTTAAACGTGAAGCAGTTTAACAATGCAGCAACAAAGCTAAAAGGCTTATTGTGCTACAACTGGTACAGCTATAAGAAACTAGGAGGAAACACAAGTGCAATGCTTTTTAGATAGGCAAATAGCTAACAGCCATAAGCATTACTAAGGGTGCTCTAACCTCTCATTCTATAACTATTTTCAATTAGTTCTTCCTTAGCCAAACTAAATGTACCATCTTAAGTCTCACTGCTTAATACCTTTCTCTAGGTCAATTATTTCAGAAAACTTCATGCCAAATACCTTTTCTATTTCTATGAAATAAGACTGGGGAAAAGGACATTTTTTGCATAAAATATCTCTAGCAAACACTCTTTTAGATCTAAAATTCTTAGCAGGTATGAAACCTGGCCTCTGTGGTTATGTGATGAACTGATATTTAAAGATGTAAACCACAAGAAATCAGATTGACTGGACACGAGGACTTCATCTCAGAAAAACACGCAGTAGATAAAAAATGGCTAAATAGAGATAAAAAAAGAGAAAAAGGGAAGGAAGGAGAAAGAGACAGACAGACAGACACTAAGGTCAGAGATTATTCTGGTGTAAATCTAGAAAACCAAACTAGATGACAGAAAGAATTGTAAAGTACCAGAATGCATCAGAGTAAGCAGTTCAGTGGCCAGTGTCTTACAGAGCAAGGGTTCCCAAACCACAATGAAGCAATACGCAGGCCTCTGCAGAGCCTGAAGGGGACGCTGCCGAACAACAGCACTTAATAGTCCTGGCATTAATATTTATGGTATCTGGCAAGACTAGCTCAATAAAGCCCATTTTCCATAGCACAATTTTCCACAACTGAAGTCAAAATTCTTAAAAGAAGAGTCCTCATTCCTTTGCATTCGCAAGTATCTGGGAAATCCTCTGCCAGAATATCTCATCTTCCTTCCAGTTACTATTCCATTAGATCAAACGTGTAAGTCTACCATTTAAAAAGACATTTCCAGTCCTACTGAAGACCCATCCAAGTGTAAGACAGTGAATTTTCTGGGGTTTGCATTTTTGAATCCTAGGAAGCAACATACAAACGACATGAAAAGAATGTTACTCCTACCTTCCCCCCACCCCCTAAACTTCTGATTTTGTAAGCCAAATAAAATTCCTTTGTGTTTTTTTATCCATTGAGATCTCCCAGGGTTCAATGTGGTTTTGTATGCAACTGTCCTGAATTTGTATTCAGAATTATGATGATTTTGTATTTTGTGTGTATGAGAATTCCTCTACTACAGCTATACAAAACCTCAGACTGTACTGTCACTAGCTACTGGGTCTGGCTGCAGCGCTAACAGTCTGTTATCTCTGTCCACTTTAGTGGAAATTGTGTGATACTTTGCTGTTAACTTGAGCACAAAGACTACTACAAAGCAAACAAAGAATTGTTTTCAACGATTCCATTTTTTCATACAATACAATTTGTAGAAGACTGAAAATTGAGAATTGTAAACAATAGAGACATGGAATCATGATGTTATCTAGCCACTAACAGATAGGCAATAACAAGCATGTTCTTGGCTCACTGAGCAGGGATTTAGCTGCCAAATCCCAATCAACACTAATTGGATTGTCCTTGATTTCAGTATATACCACTGACACCAAAGAACTAATTTATTTCAACAAATACATATAACTACAATATAATTCACAAGACATCAAGCAGAAGAAAATAATTGTTAGAAATTATTTTTTTTTCATACTACATAAGCAAGAGGCCTGAAAAATCTTCTTTTACTCCTCCTTTGCAGTAACACAAGAGATAAATCAAGGTGAGATTTCATAACTACCAGTATATGTTTTTAAGATTTAACTTTCACTGAGGTTTATCAAGGTTGAACAGTGAATCTACTGTTCCACATTTTGAAATTATTCCACAGCACTTGTGACTTGCTTTTGTTTTTCACTTTGTAAGTACCAGTAGCCAGGAAGGTATTTTAAATTCATGTCAATGAACTATCATAGCAGTATAATTATCTTCCTCAGCGTTATAAGATAAGACTATTATGTTTGTGACACCGGAGGAGTTAAATGTCATTCTCATTGTCCCCCCAATGAAAAATATGCTTGCAGTTACAGAAGGCTAGTGCTTAAATAGTATTCAGGCTTGCATAACGAACTGTTTTCCATGAACAAACTGCAGGAAAAGTGTCTTTTTGTTTGATACTCCACAAAGTTAATCCAGGACAGAAGAGAGTTTCCTTACTGCAATTTAGACTTAAAATATCCCCCAAAACATGAAATGTTACTTCCCTCAACAGAATCTGCCCTCACATTTTAGGACAAAGAAAGATAGCTCACAGAGTAACATTTAGCCTTGGTGATGGTCTTGTATTTTTATTGCTGCTGTTCTCATGACAGCAAGGCCAAGTGAGCAAAGAGTTTCAAACCCCAGCTTTTTTAGAGATATTCACTTGTAGACTTCTGTGGAAAAGAAGAATTATACCAATCTGTATTGATTTTAAGATTTCTCCAAAATTCTAATGAATCCATAGATGAAAATAACAAGTGGGATTTTTTTAGCCAACACTGTAGATTAGAAGAAACTGCTTGAATACATTTTAGGAAGACTGGCAGTGGTTGATTTTTTCCCCTCCAAGCAGATTTTCAAGATAGCCTTATCTCACAAAATAACCAACCAAAAAAAAACAAACAAACAAACAAAAAAAAACCACCAAACAAGGCAAACCCACACACCACACAAAAAAACTACCACCCCCACACGCAACGGAATTACTCTTTTCTCATTCTGTTTCAGCATAGTGTTGTGGAGACTATTGCATTTGAAAATTAAACAGAGCAAGGACAAGGTTAGTAGAAAGAGATAATTTCTAACATTAGAGCAATTAATTTGTTTGGAAAGGTGTTTGGGCACCTGTGTCCTTCTTCAGTCACAGCCAACTACCGTAATCACTTACCAATACACACTTGCTTACATATCTGCATTCTGCTTCAGTTCTGATAGTACACTTGATGTTTCATTAAATTACAGCTACAAGAATTCTTTTGGCACAAAAACGATTCAGGTTGTTGGGTTTTTTTTTCCCTTTGAAATTTCCCTATATTACACTTGAATCAAGTTAAACCACAGCTCAGTTAATGAAGCCATTGAAATAATACCTCGCTTCCCTTTTTCTACATTTTGTTTTACAGAGATTGCATACCAAAACACCAAGAAATCAGCTACTCCTTATACATACACTAGCCCAGAGGAATGCTCAACTATGAACACACAAGCACTCCAAAAGAAAAAAAATCCTCATGATATTATATGCTACTTACCCCCCAAAATAAAAATAACATTCTCCACAGGCAAAATCTACGCCATAGACAAATTAAAGATTCAAACAACTGTATTTAGGAAAGTCTCCCACTCTACCATCAATCATCTTTCTAGTTTCAAAATCCATCAAGATACGAAGCTATTTTAGACAAGAAAGGCCTCCCTGAAAAGTTGATAAAAATCAGAAGAGAAACAACCACAACAGAGCCTACACATTATATGAGCATTTATCAGTTATGACAACAACCAAACAAAACTGCTATGCTGTTGCAAGCCGCCTGTCATACACATTGCAACTGCATAGACAAGCAAGAACAGAAAATCATTAGTCTGTCTTCTTACAAAAAAAGAAGCCTCAGAAAACATTCGCTCCACCTCCCAGGTTTTCAGAGCTAACTGCTGGGTACAAAACAGCATCCTATAGGAAAACCATTATGAGACTATGGGCAAATTATTCAAATCCAGTATTTAGTTCTCTTTTTTTAAACTTACCTTTCAGTTGCTGAGCTAAGGAAGATGCAAAGCATTCTCCCTTACTTTTTTCTAATACCACCATATGTAAATTCCAGGGATACATTTATGATTATGGTTTATACCAGCAAATCCAAAACCAAACCAAACAAAACGGCATTTTCTCATGCCCTTCTGTGATCTTTACAAACATCCGTGTTCTTCCTAAATCCATCCACATTCCATTATGCAAACATAATTAACAGGAATTTTTGGTGAAGTACACTGCGCTTCAAAATCCATGAAAAAAGAAAATGGATACGCAGTAAAGTCTTCTGGGATTTTTGCTCACTTTTAACCCAGAATATCTACAGTTCCTAGCACCTTTATTCCCCTCTGTAAATGCTTTTTGTAGTGAGTTACATAACAGCTTTATACTGTGCTGATCTGTTGGAGAAAAATGTGGTTATCTACCTTAGTAAAGGTCCAGTTGAATGCAAAATAAACATGGTAAAGCAATCAACCGTGGTGTAGCACTGAAATCCTTCACATTGCCACTGTTAGAACAAAACCACAGCTTTTTATTATATCTGGGAGATTTACTAAAGCTGGCTTGTCCAACTCTCTGAAGACACTGAACATGAACTTCTAATAGGAGCTACTGCTATCACAGCTCTTTGTAGTAGCTCAGAACGAGTCCTTAAAACCCACAGCACCAGTCAGAAGCATGACATATTTAGGCTTACTTTTGTGGTGAAAGACATACACTAAGTACTTTTTAAGCGGGAACAGAGTCAAGTGTACCTGAAATACATAAAAAAACTCAGTGAATCAGGCCATCCTTTACAACACAAAGACTTTTCCATAACTTCCTACACGCTTGAAAGTCTACTGACACCTAAGTTGTCAGCAACAAAGCTCATTCTCCACCTAGGTTGAGTGCATCTTGCCAA
This sequence comes from Pedionomus torquatus, assembly GCA_013398155.1. Taxonomy (NCBI): domain Eukaryota; kingdom Metazoa; phylum Chordata; class Aves; order Charadriiformes; family Pedionomidae; genus Pedionomus; species Pedionomus torquatus. The sequence continues at coordinate 323,355 of VZRU01000222.1, forward strand.
GCATGAATAAACTGCCTGTTAGGTGAACTAAAGGCACCCAATACTTTCCTCGGAGCACATCAGAGACTAAGGCACCTGACATCTTTTTGCCTAACGTTCTAGGACTATTTGAGCCGATATAAATTCGGGCTGCAGTGATCCTTCTGCATCTCCTTTATGATGATTCTGGCATTCATTTGATATGCTGGTGAACCAACTGTTTGAAAAATAGCAGGAAAGTAACCCAGGAAAAGAATAGTTCAGCAACACAGGCAAATTGTAAAGCAAGCTGAAAATGAACACTTAACACAACAGGGTTGACAGCACTAGGACTGCAGTAGCATCGATTTACATAGGCCTAGACCGGAACAGAAATGAACTTTAAAAAGTCTTACTTATGAAGGTTATTCTCTTTGGCTTATTTGAGGACAATACAAATGTTTGCTTCCCATTAAGACCAACTATGCTGGATAAAACCTTCTAGCACCAATAACAAAGTTTCTCTGCAGCAAGAAAAATCTGGAAGTCTTCTCCCAAATTGCACAAGTGCACAATCACAGCATTTTATGTAGTTCTAGTGAATTTTTTTGCATAAAGCAAGATAATCTATACAGAAAAGCATTATCTTCACCACATTTTCAATATATTGCAGATATTGGCATATGTAAATAAATCCAAATAACGTATGTAAAGTCACAGTAGATGATGTCTGCTATAGAGAGATAGCAAAGGCAGCAGGGCTTTTCTGGGAGAAGAATCATTACTGTAAACATCCTTTCTTATTAACCGCAAGTGCATATTATCTAAACTGCTGCTGACGTACAGGTTGGGGAAGAGGGGGAAGGTTACAAGATTTTTGTTTGCTTGTTTACACAAAGATACTCCACAGATTCTTTCTGAAAAAAACACTATAAAATGTAATTATACACAATATTAAAATCAAACATACTAAAACCAAGCCAGAATCTTGTTGAAGATTAAAATAAATAAGAACATACTTAAAAATTTAAAAGCTTTGTGGGTAGTAAGCCTACAATTCTAGAAATATTTGTCCCTGCTTTTTCATAAAGGCAGCAGCATAACAAATGCATCTAAAAACTACAACTTTTACAAGAAAAAGAAAGGTCAGTACTCCATGTATTATGGGATCGCATGTGGGGGTAAAGGAATTTGGAAAACAATGCATGCCTAGTCTTCAGCAGAACGTTGTTCCTTCAAGCATTTTTAGTATGAAGCTTTAAAGTAGCAACAAGTGATTTAAATAATGAAGTCTAAATAGTTACTTTCTGGGCATGACCTTTTCAACTTGAATTTCTGATTCTGGAGTTATTTCTGAAATCTGCTCAACCTCATCCATAAAGCAAGTTCTACTAAACTTAATGAGATAATTTATGTACAGGAAGTTAAACACATACTTAGATGCTACAGATTAAGACCTTTTATAAACATAAAGTTACAGATGACATTGGAAAGCTTTATTTCACATAGCAGCTATGTCAGATTGACTGTACCCTTCAAGAAGGCAGCCTACTTGCTTTGTCTCCTCAAAAGCACTCCTGGGTTTTTTTTGGTTACTTCTTTGATTCGGGCTCTCTACTATTGTTTGGGGAAAGCGTTCTGAACAGGACAGAAACAAAACGGAAGATCTTTATTTTAAACATAAAGTACTCTCCATTTGACATCTTATAATCATGCCACTACAGCTAGGGCAAGCCTGTTTACAAACAGGATGGGAGAGGAAGCCATGCCATAATGGAACAGTAACACTGGTATAGTAAAATCCGGGAGATTCTTTGCAGAATTTTGTAAGCCACTGTATCTTTAAACACAAGTATACAATGATCTCCCTGCAAATTATTATTTTTTTTTTTAGAAAGAAAGGATCTTACTCTCAAAAGTTCATTAGCTACGCTTTCAGAATGAAAAATACAGATTACACGCAATTGCTACTTCAAAGAATTACTTACAGTAACAAACTTGAGTGTTCTTTGGTTTATGCACAGTCAAATAAATTAAGGGACATTCAACTGTTTAAAATCGTGTTTATTAACAACATACATTCAAAGGATGGTTCTGAAATACCCAGCACACACACCAGTTAACAATCACTTCATTCACAACTCAGTTTATACACTGATTTAAGGTCTCTCCAGCAACAAATGTGATGTTATCATAACAGAAAGTTACATAACAGAAACCACTCTCTCTTTACCCACAAAGCGACAGCCGATAACACCACTTCCCTTTCACCCGACCAGACAGCAGACATCTGAATTCTCCGAGAAAAGCAGCCTCTCCTGAAGGGCCCACCGAGTGCCACCATGCTTCCCCAGGAATTGGCAACAACAAGCCCCTCTTCAACCGGCGATAAAGCTGTAAAACACCACCCCCACCCACCCCCCGTTAAAACGGGAAGAGAGCCCCTCAGCCTCCCATGCCCCCTCCGTCTTTGTTTTCCTTCCAGGGT
>VZRU01000222.1:337289-362258 GCA_013398155.1 Pedionomus torquatus
TAAAAAATATATTTTATTTTTATACGTTTTATATATATATATATATTGCATAAGGGCATTTTAAAACATTGTATCCCCTCTATTTTTCATATCGTGAATGTCAAACGTTAAACTCTTTTTCCATACCTTTTTTTAATCTTGCATTCCAGACTGGTGGAAGATGTAGAGAATGTATCAGCTGTTCTCCATGGGTAATATGTGAAATAAAATAAACACTATTACATAAACCAGTTCTGTTATGTTGTCTTTAGTGGGGGCAGGTGGTCAAGATGAATGATTTCTTACTTTGTTGAGTCCCTACCCTTACTAACCTAGCATAGCAGTTCTGTGATCAACTAAAACGCTTCAGTTACAGATTTTGTTAGTAGCCACCTTATCTTGTCAAATCTAATAAACTCCCAAGCAAGCATGCATCTTAAAATCCCAGGGCAGATCTGTTGGGAAGACTCTTAAGGCCTGTTCTACCCGCACGTTCCAGCCAGGGCTGAATCGTGTCACAGCTTGGATTGATCGTGCAAGTTTATTTTTTGCCCTAATTAATCAGAGAAATAACTGCACACTTCAACATTGCACAACAAAGTAACAGATTTATCGAGCGAGCGCGTTCCAAAAATGGTCATGGCAGCTTCCAAGGTTATTTATGTTGAAGGATTTCCTGGGCCACAGTTCAGGTTAAAGTTAAATGGTGACCGGTTCAGTGCGGGCAGAACATCTCGGATAAAAGCTTAGCATTAGGGGTTTTGTTGTTTTGTTCTTTTATTTTTTGTTTTCTTCAGAAAAACCCCAACAAATTCCAACTGAAGACCAGAAAATAAATGTGAAACTGAACCTTATTAATGCACCAACAGCACCATCTATTGGTGTCTACTCTTTGCAAGCCAAGAAAACAAACCTAAACCATAAACAAGTGTATTTGAAAAACATATTGGATAAAACATAAGATTTCCCCTATTATACAGTATTTCTGAACATAATTAACAGTCACAGGGGAGGACTGGGGAACAGCAACACTAAATGCTGCTAGAATAAATGAAATGGGCGTATTTTTTTACTTCATAATAATGCCTAAAGGACATGCATTTACATGAAAAATTCAAAGAACTGGCAATGATGCCTTTCCAGGAATACTGCTGCAAAAAAGCTTGGGTAAGAATCCAGCTGACTAGATACTTGGCATATATTCAGAATGATTTTCCTCCCCAAAGTTTTGAAGTTCTGCTCAGAATTGCCTATTTTTAGTTACTTTCCTAAACATTTTAAACTAAGAATTTTGGAATCCTGAGACGTGAATTTTCCACTTGAAATGTTCTTTTTTTTTAAAAAAGTGCATATATAGTGACATTTGCCAGTTTCAATTACCATCTGTTTGTTAACAGCTGGAAGAGAATTTACCTCTCTATTGCTGATGGCCTTTCTGATCCAGATTTTGTAAGATGTAAGGGCTGACAGCAAATGCATGATCTTCAGCACAGATAGTAGCTGCCAGCTGAGAAACAAGCAGACAGCTATTCTCAAATTATGAATCCTGAAATTAGAAGCTACTTAGAAGTTTTAGGGTGTTTGTGTGGGAAATTACAATATGTAGGTGAAAGGGTGATCCTACTTAAAAGTACTTAGCACATCCAAAGTGACTTCAACAGAACCACACAGTTCCACACAGCTACAATATTTTACTTATGGGTTACACAGCTAGCATCTTTATCATCTAAACTTCTGGCATAAGGCTGGATTGCACTACAAGCATGGTTAAGCATATACTTGCCAACAAATTATTTCTGTTTGTATTGATCTTTTCTTCATTTACTGCCAAAACCCAGTCCCCATTTAAAATACCTTTTCTTCCTTCCTTTCCCTTTCACTAACAGAAAACACTTCACTCAACGCTGAAAGATCCTTGGACTAACCCGACAAAGCCAAAACCAGTAAACTGGCGCTGGACAGCATAATGCCGACATTCCTGCAGGTTGGTAAGGAATGATCCTTTTGGAAGGATCAAGAGCACCACCTGCCGCACTCGTGGGGAGAAGCAAAACTCCGTACTTGTAATAAACAGCAACTAAAGAAAAAAAATTTATTTTTTTATTCCCTCCACCCACCCACCTCCAAATCTTTGAAACCATGTATTTTAAAGCATGAAGTCCAAGCTCTTCCTCTTGACCATGCAGGAGACAGTACTGAAGAACTTTGGTTAAGCATCTTTCCACTATGAACTTCCCTCAAAGCAAAATGTTGGATGCTAACCTTTAAACAGTAGTTTAAACCCATACATGAAGTGGATTAAAATCTCTGAGGAGTGCAAGGATTTTGAAATCCCTGAGGTTTCAGGGACAACAGGACTGTGAAACAATATCAGGCCATGAAAGTAAGCTGCTTCTTAAAGTCCTAGAAGGTCAGGAAGAGCTGTGTGCTTAGGTTAAGCCCATCTTATGCTCTAATTTGACAGATGAAAAACAGAAGATGTCATCAAACGCCTCCAAAATCAGCAGTATCTATTTACACAACACCTTTCTTAAAGAATTTGTTTCTAAGAACAGTCTGATTCCCCCACAAGCCAGCATTTCAAGGGCTGCTTAAAACATGACTAATCAGTTCAAACAAGGTTCTACATGAAAACTAAGTTTTGCAAAGGTAAAAATGTATCGGAGCTGGAATTCATCCTTGTCCACCATTCTGTTCAGGAGCAGGTGCCAAAGGAGTGGTCATCATTGTCAGCACAGGCTCCACAGTGAAGTGTCAGGAGAGTTCATGGAATATTCTTTATGAGTTATTATTTTGTTTTGTGCCTACTCTAGAGACTCCCTATGGCAAAGAAAAAAGTATTTCACTATAGACAATTTTTTATTATCAAAATAGATCCAAAAAGCTATTTTTAATCTCAGAAAGATTTTTGTGGCTCCATCATTAGTGCTATACAGAATGGTGCCAAGCGGCCTAAAGTGCTGATACACAGGCACATTACCATAAAGTCCTAGTGCTGGTCCACTAACCTGGAAGAGAGAAACAAATAATTATTTTTCTTTCTCCAGTTGCCACCATAAAACTTACTTTTAAGCAGCCACATCACATGGAAGACTGAAAAATATGTTTGTTCTCCAGTTATATCAGAAAGCGGTCAAAGAGTTCTGCCACTGTTACCTAGGAACAACTTTTACTGTATCCAGAAAGTAGAGATGCTGGTGTACTTTCAGAGGATTATCAAAATCTGCAAAGCATATTGGTCCGTGCTAATAAGAACTGCAGTCAGGTGCCAGATATAAACTTTTTTTGCGAGTACAATGACAGAAGGGGGAATACTAATGAATACTTTGGCACATGTGAAGCCTTTTCTGGCTTATTTAAGTACCCAAAGGACAGCAAGTCATAATTAAAGCCAATAATGGCAACTCCAGACAGCCATCCAAATATTTTCCTTGTGCCGTCAATACACCATTTTATATTATCTCACATCATTCTTAAGTAGTGTAGAGCACACAGGCACCAGGAGAAAAAATTCCAGCATGACTGAGTGCAACCAATAACTGGATCCAATTATGCCTAACTAACATTTGTTTATTGTGTTCACAAGAGCTTGCTTTTATTATCCAAATATTTCTTAAAGAATATTCTTTTTTATTTTTTTTTTTCCACCAAATAATTTGTGTCAGCTTTTAAATTGTTCTCATTTTTAAATACTTAATTCTTTGGAGAGGGGCCATGCAGGAGAAGGACCATAATTTTTTCACAAGGTAAAGAACTTTGCTATGTAAAAGGCTTTATACTCCATGCTATATACATTAGTCAAAATGCTTGACAACTATAGTGTCTCTAAATGAAAAATAAATGGTTTCATTAAGACTAGAATCAATACTAATGATTTGATAAGACTGGAGCGTTTTGCTTGCAAATTTCCCAGCAACTTCAACAGCAATGAGGAGGCAAAATGAAATCTTTTTACGTTCTTTGATTCTGTGATAACTTTTCCCAAACATTTAACTAGACCTCCTTGAATTTCCCATCCACTTACAACAGCCTGGGTTTTTCCAAAGTCAGGAAAGATCAGTCCAACCCAGCTGAAGGCAAATATTTTGTAATAAATTCTGACCCTCAGAATAGGTTGGCAAAATAAATATTCTTTCAATACTTTCTGTCAACTATCACTTCCCAGATCTGTCAGTTTGCAAGTTACATGTAGCTTTTCCAGCAGTTATAAAACGGTTTATATTTTCTTCATACTTTGCTAACATGGTGTAAAAATAAACAAACAGATGTCTAGGTCTTAATCTCTGGTGTCCAGTAGTATTGGCAGAAACTGGAGAACAAACATAATGGATCTTATCTGTTAGTTCAGGAGCAAACTAAGCAGATCATCAAACTAACATGATTATTGTCTTTTTAATAGGTGGTTACTGTCACAGGAGTTACCATGAAAATTAAACACTCAGACTAAAAGGCCATCACGTATTTCATCCTACTGCTGTTACAGACAGGACGAAAGAGTGTGTGGGTTCCTCATTTCCCCTTACATGACCTGACTCTATTGTGGCTCTCTGCTAGAAAGCAGTAAACTCTGAAAAGCCATTACACTTCCCTGGCTATATTTAAAGACTCAGGAGCAGATCTGAGTCTGCACACTGGAAGAAGACAGCTGCACCTTGTAAAGTAAATTTGTTCTCTTTAGAGACAAGGAAAAAGTGATGGATTTCTAAGTCACTTTTTCTAAGACATTTTTTTCCTGGGGCTATGCAGCTCTGCATCTCATTCTGCATAAGGAACAAATTCATAGTCTGGCCCTTTATTGATAAACAACATGAAAAATATGCAACTGGCATATATCATTAGTCTCCTTACTGCCTACAGACATCAGATATTCTGGTGGTGATGAACTGGTGAGCCAGATAGGAATTTCAACACCAAATCCCAGGCCTAAGACTGATCCCATCTAATTGAAACAAAACTCGAAACTTCTACTGACTTCAACAGGAAAAAAAAAAAAAAAAAAAAAAAGCTTCAGCTTGCTTTCAAAAACACATCTATTTTTATACTCAAAGATTGTATAGTAAGTTTTGCTTTAGGCTTCATTTGTTCACAAGTTCTGAAGACTGAAAGAAACTACTAAAAGATAGGACTCCATCAAAAAGAGATAACTCAAATCCACATGCTCGGTTCAGTCTGAAACGAGTTCAGCCATGTATGATCATTGCTGCTCCTCTCCAGTGGATGTCATGCTGCTGGCAATGACAGCTTCAACAAACATACATGTGTCAAGTGCAGCACTAATTATGTTCATGAATAGGGATTGAATCCCAGAAACTTTCAGTGTTCTCATCCAAAACCCAGACTTTATTTTTTATTTAATATGGCAGTATTTTGTCATGTTTTAAACACTATACTTTATATAGTAGCATTTCCTTCCTCCTCTCTCTTCTTTAAAAAGAAAATAATGTTATCACCTATTCTGAAGGTTTGGAAAAGATTGTATCGAAACAACTAACTCAAATGAGAGAGTGGTGTACATAGCTCACGGCAGAAAATGGCAGTCAAAGCTCCTCTATCAGTCACGGTCCACACACAGACAGTCTAGCACTTCATGATAATATTTGAACAAGGCAATCAGTATCTGTTTAATGAAGGACATAAAAAAGATTTGCACAAAGAAGTGACTCCTGCAGAGACAAAGATGATTTACTGAGTGATAATTCATATCATCTCATCCCAATCTTATTTCATTAACTCCTGGTAATGGGGGAAAAAAATCCCTCATGTTACAAGTGCACAAGGGCTATTAAACCTGATTTATTGTCTTAACTACACTGCAAGACAGACAGAAACAAATGATAAAATTTTTTCCATGGAATATTGTTAGGGTATGTGTACTAAGATATTTTTCTTCTTCTACTAGTCTGGTGCATCTGTACAACTTTGCTGCCATCTGCTGCCTTCCAAAGAAAAATAAATCACTCTTGTTTAGAATTATTGCTGAATGTAAAAGTGGCAGAGTGCTGCTGCCTGCAGGGAGGCCTGCAATTAGAAGAATTTTATATCTGGCCTGGGCTAGTTGCTCATTATGCTGAGTAAAGCAGAGACTCAAATTTTTCATTCCTCCTGGGCTTTACTCAGAAAAAGCAAGAACAGCACAATACCTTTACATATTCTGAGGAGATGGAGAAAGGAAACTTTTCTGTTCTCTCTGTTGTTCTGAGTAAGCTCAGGAGTTACAGTTTGCCAAATGAATGCCTGGATGCTTCTATCCCAATACCATTTTTGCCATCGTGGGCCACCAAAAGAACAGTGAACATAGCATTCCTTTAGAAAATCATGTTTTTGAGGTGTGATGTGAAGGGTTCAAAGGAGAACACTGGCTCCTGTGTGTTACAGGAATTCCCTGTTTACTGATGAGTAAAGGTGGCTGAAGTTAGCAGGACCAGTACAGTCTTTTCAGGACAACTCACGATTGGAGAGATTGGAGAGAATTCATTTCTCGACAGAGAGCTTTTTAAAAGGCAGGAATAAAAACAGTGTGTTCAATTGGACTGACCTGTTTATTCCATCTATCTAAACAAGGCATAAAACAGTGCATCACTTCAGTAGCTGTTAGGTGTGAGCTGTCAGCTTCTGTGATCAGAGTACTGATGTTGTTCCTCTAACTGTTAAAAACAGAGGAAATATTTTCTTCTGCAACAGTATTTTTATATTGTATCGAAATCACAGTTGTATTTAGTTTGATATAACTCTGTAAGATATGTACTTAGTATAATACAAGTATTCTTATTTTAATAAATAAGCAACTGCAAAATGTTTTATTATACCACATAATCCAAAACCACACAAGAATGAAGCAGCATATCTGGTATGGAAGGTTTCTTCAAATTCTACCTGATGAAGCTAAAGACAGTAGAGGCAACTTGTAAAAGATTGTGAAGATCTTGGATTATGTGAAGGATTTTTAAAATTTTATTTTTAATCCCACTGAGTAACTCAAACAGGTATTAAAAAATGAACCTTCCATCAAAATACTCCTTTTCATCTCTATAACCACAGATTTTCTTAAATAAGTTGTATACTGGATGATGTCTGCTTACAACATTGAGCCCTTTATTCATAATGTGTATAAAACAAGTAGTGGAAATAGTACAACATTTACTTACCTCTGGTTTGAAATAAGTGCTGGTGAAATTTTCTCTATTCTGGATATATAGTGATTCACTAGTTGGTTCATTTAGCCCACCCAGCTTACATATTACATACTCCATTATGAAAAGGTACAAACATGAGAATGGAAATGTTGTGTGAGAGAGGCACACTTGGAGCACGGACCTTCAGCCAGGAAGGTACTTGAGCCTACATCTTTGCTTCCTTGCCTCAGGACAGGCATTAGTTATGTTCCCAGGCCAGAGAAGCAGCTTTGTGCTGACTAAACCTGTAAGGCCCCAGGTGCAGCTGCAAATAAGGTAAGGCAATTAATTACTGGCAGTTCAGGCAGAGCAGTGGGGGACAAGACCATCAAACAGGCTGAACTGGCACTACCCACTAGATGAATGCACACATACAAATATAGATTATGGAAGCACTGAAAGACATATGTGTAAAGATACCTACCCAGTAAGCTCCACCATAGGATTGACAGGAAAAGACTTAATAAACTTAGGCATACTGTCACCTACAGGGCATATCATTAGTAATAATCACACAATTGACAGATATAGAAGAGCAAGAATCAAAGCTATTGCCAGTCCTCTTCCATTTGAGGCTGTTTACTGAAGATCACTGGAGGCAGGCCCCTGCATGAACAAGCCCAGTTAGAATCTGAAAAGCAGCCCAGAGCAGCCAGGGTATCCTTGCTACAGTCTTGAAAGAAAGACTTCCAAAAAACCTAGTCTAAACAGTTCTTATCCTGCACAAATATCTACTAGGGAATACCAGATTTCAGTTCAATTACTATTTTGAAGTAGTAACTTATATATATCTATGTTTGAAAAGGGCTTCAAAATTATATTCCAAATTCTGTTCCAGATTCAGTTAGGATTCTGTTCTGCTCTCTGGTTAAAAACACAGTACTTTGAAGCCACTGCTCACTGAATTAATCTGGATTTTAACACTGGCAGCTCTCATATATTAAAAACAAACAAACAAACAAACAAAAAAACCAAACCAAAACAAACAAACAAACAAACAAAAAAAACAAAACCAAACCAACAAACATGACTGGAGAAAAAAGCCCCACAAACCTATTATGGAAAAAAGGGCTGGAAAAGCCCAGTCCTTTGAGAAAGAGAATAGGTGGTATAGACCAAATCAGAGATGTTGGGGGGGAGAAGTGATTTTCCATCTCAGTGCTCAGTGCAACAGCCCTAAGTCAGTGTGCTGGGCATCAGGAAGGTTACTAGAATGTGACAGAAGAATCAGTCTGGCACTGTATAAAACCTCAGTGCATGGATCTGATCCATACGTCAAGGACAATGGATCTACAGAGCACAGAGAGAAGAACAATGAAAAGGCTCAAGGGGATGGAGTGGCTGAGGAGAGCCTCTATTTGAGGACAGACTAAAAAGGCTGGAACTTTTCCATTTGGAGAGGTGAAAGTGAGGATTGGTTTAGGTTTACAAAATCATTAAGGTGGCAGATAAGGTGAACACAGAATTGTAATTCATCAAATGCTGCAGTATTACAACTGTGGTGGGGGAGCAATCACTGAAACTAGCAGGTAATTGGTTTAAAACTGATTTTAAAATACCCTTTTTACACTGCAGTTAGTGAATTCCCAGAATTTATTGACTTGAGAGGATATGGAGGTAGACAGCATCAGCAAGTCAAAACCAACAAAAAATATCTAACAGTGACAAAATAGATACTACAGGGAATAGGCAAAGATACATTCTTTAAAATCCTTTATCCAATGATGTTGGAAGAGTATGAGGAGAACAGACTGACTGTAGGAAGTGGCCAGGTTCACATGATGTCCCTAAACACTATGTCTTTTTACTGCAGGAGACAGTGGGGGCAGCACATTGGCCTAGACAGATTACTGCTCTAACCCAGTCAGACATTTTTCATGTTATTATAAATAAAGCTTCTGTATTGAAAATCCCCTCTATGCAAGAAAAGCTGCTCTATTGTGCTATATCTGGAATGTGAATGGTGCCAGTGCTATAGCAGATGACTGGAAAAATGGCTAATCAGAGCATATAGGTATCAAAACACACATCTACACAGTAAGAGATACCAACAGGACCATTCAACTTATGTGCACACACCTTCCAGCAGCAGCTTGAAACTTTCTAGGATGGTAAGGTTAGAAGAGAGCTAACTTTTCTCTGTGAGGCCTTGCTCTGTAGATACAAAAAAAAGAAAGAGCCACAAAAATCTCTGGACATGAGGAAGAACAACTTGCATTGAAGGGCCAGTAATTGTAACTACTATCACAAGTAGTTGGGAGGGTTATAGAAGCAACTGACCAGTTTAACTACTTCAAGGGTGCTGCAGAGAGGAATATAACATTAATGAGAGCCATAGCAACCATGTTATGATTTCTCTTAATTGCTGCTTGTTTAGTAACAGTGTTTTAATGCTTTTCTTTTTGACAATCACCACAGCAAGAGAGAAACCATTTATTTCAACTTCAGTTAGGAACATCAGAAGTCTGCGATGTGCTCTATGAGTATAATTAAACTGAATGATATGAAAGAAAGAATATGAAAGCAAAAAATGCACGGGCAAGAAGCTTATTCTTTGCTTTCATGTGTCTTGAGTATTTTGGAAGACACAAGTTTTTGGTGATTAAGGAATTTTACTTTTACCCTGCTTTTTCACCAGCCTCTCTGCTGATGAAGGATGAATAGGGAAAGTGTTGACCTTTCTCTGTATGTTCCAGTTAATAAATACAAATAACACTTTCTTGTATCTGTGCCCAGTTTGGATAAAAGAGAGTCTGATAGATACTGTATCCCAGATGTTACATCTGATAATTAGGCAGCTCTAAAATGTAACATAGCTGAGTGTTATTAAAACCACTAAAATAAAATTAAACCTTCATCCCTGATGGATTTTTCTGCAGGAAAACACAGATTTTGCCTTGAAAAGGTCAGGTTAAAGAAGAAAGATAATGATTTAGAGGAAGGTAACTTTCAACTGTAGCTTGTCTGTGTTAAATAAAACTGCTCATCAGTTGCTTATCATGGGCAAACAGTCAGATGGTAAGCTCTGTTGCTTTTGTGTACTCTAACACACTTCTAGTATCATCCAGAAAATCCAGGCAAGAGGTAATATATGTGATCACGTGACTTGTTATCTTAAATGGTTTCATATGTGGTATTCGCTCTAGTTATTTGACATGACTCAAGTTGACCTCATTGTTTGTATGCTTGAAAGGGAACAATTATGCAACTACTAAATGGTATGGAAGACAGCAATGCCATACATGACAGAAAAGAAAGCAGGAATGCAATGCCTACCAATCTGTCAAAACATTTTACACCAGCATAATAAGTATATTTTCTTTGTACAGTCCTGTATTAGAGGAAACAATGAAAAAGCCAACATTCATGCTAGTAAATCTGGCTTAATCAAAACATCTGGTAGTTCTTGTAGTCATTTGGAACCTAAAATTTTTGTGGCTCTCACTTACATCAGAACCTGAATATTTTCAGACAAGTTCCATGCTTGCCAGAATAACAAAAAATAAAATAATTAAAGCAGGCAATAGTGTCATTACAAATAGCATTTTGTGACAATGCTGTCAAGTGACAATAAACGTTAATTGACGCATATGTATCTTCAGTTATAAAATCTTTGTACATACTTATGAGTTCAGCAAAATCTTAAGGAGGATGTTGAAGAAAGTACATCTTTAGTTTTATCAGTAGTTTATGAAAAGCACTGATGAAATAACATAGCATTAATTAAAGCTGAGCAAGACACAAACACTGTAACTTTCTTTTTTGACATGACCCCCTTCTCACAAAAGCATTAGTATTAACAAGTTAGAAAATGAAGGATGGAAGAGTACTGGAAAATTCACTGTTATCTGTTTAATCTGATTTTGAAGTTCTTTATTTTAGTTTTCCTGGCACCTATTTCAAGTTTTTGTAAGTGAAAACATGCAATATTTTATGAAACTGCAAGGGATTATCTGAAAACTATTTTACTATATTTCAAATCACCTTGAAGTTTTTACAGATAATTTTGTTGAGCGAAGAGGAGTTACAAGGCAAAAGTGTTTTGTTGTTCTGAAGTCTCTGATTCCAGTCTTATCAAACGTCAGTAGGTAGTGAGTGACTGAATGGACAATACCCAGTTGAACCAGCACAGTGGGCAGTTCCTACTGCTTCAGAAGCGTGACCATTTTCTGCTGATTCCATAATAAATTAACTTAAAATGGGTGGCAACAGGTTGCTGGAGGTATTGTAAGAGGTTAAATTATGCCATAATTAGTTCATCAGACATTCTGTACCGATTCCAGTGTCCTCACTAAAGCCTACACCTGAAGAACTGCATTCTGTATTCCCTAGTTCTTCCTCCTGTTTCAGTATTTTCTGTTCCCCATCCTACAGATCTCTGGGGTTGTTGCATAAGTTGAAGAAATCGCTCCAGTGAAGTCCTCGAGAGAGGAAACTTCAGAAAAAAATAGTAAATATCTTTGGCTATCACACAAATGCCCAATGGACAATCTGTGCCAGTCTGCTTCCTAGCATAATAATCTTTCCTTGTCCTACTGGTAGAATTGTTGCTGCACATTGAGAGGACAAGAGCCTAGAGAATATGGCAGTGTTCTTTTGGAGCATGGAAGCTACTGTTGCCAGCTCCGAGGGAGGCAGACATCAGTGCCTGAAGATTATTGTTTCCCGGGGTGCTTGACAACGTGATCTTGCCTCCAGATACTGTGTTTCTTGCAATATGTGAGTAGGAAGATCAGTTTTAATTAGTGCGACCTTAAAGCTGACCAAAGCAAATACCAATTACTGTCAGTCAGCATGGTGATTACAGCTACCTCAGACACGTTGCAACAGAAGACTGGCTGCTTTGTTTACATGTTAGAAGTGGATGGCAAAGGAAAGACACCATGATTTAGCTCACAGCCTCAGAATCAAGAGGAGGATAAAACCATTTTTTCTTACCATGACACATTCAGTGTTTTGTTCTAGATTTCTTGGGACTTTTCTCAAACAGTGTTACAGACACAAAAGTGAAAAGTAAATGGATCAGATCGCTGATCAGAGTGCTTTTGTCCCACAAGTAGCTGGTATGGAACTGTACCAAACTGTGGTTTTCAGGCCACAGCATAGCCTTAGAGCCTTCTGTTCTGTTCAGCACAGTCTGCTAGTAACTGTACTCAGTTGTATCCCTCACAGTTGCTCTTTCCCAGTGTGAAAGTGATACTGCACTTTGGACCCACAGCGTTTCCCACTGAGCACAAAAGCCCACAGTGGTTCCCTGAGGCGGTACTGCCTGACAGTATTATCCTGAGCCAGAACGCAACTACATTCCCAAACACACACTGTCCAGCTTTTTGACTTAAAAAGTATTCAGCTTTTTAGGGCTCTTTCTCTGTAGCAGCAATGAGGGGAGTATCAGCACTTCTGCACATTTATAGTGCTCACTAGCCCACGTGTTCTCTCCAAGTTCACTGTGATCACACGATCTATTCCTTGTTGTAGGTTTTGATTATTATTTTTTATTATCCTAAGCAGAATGTCTCAAGGAGGTAATGGTTTTCCTGGATGTGTCTAGGTCATTCTGACCTAACCCCTTTCCTGTAATATTGTCAGACAACTGGCTAACTGCCAATGTGCTCAATGAGTTTAAAATGCCATTAGAAAGATTATGGTTCAGTCCAGATTTCCTCCAACCCAAACCACTGTGAAAATGCATGGAATATTTAAATTGTACTGGTTTGTACTGTGCTGACATAGAGTAGGATTTTTGTTTCTGTTGACTCCTGTCTGAAAAGCTCCTCCAATCTCTAAGTTATTTTCATTGATGTCTAGCATGGAAGATTTTTGAAACAGCACTTAGCTAAAAAGGGAAGATGACATAAAAGTGTATGCCAACTTTCCAAATGCCAAATTAGAATTACTTTCTTGCCTCACTGCCACACCTATGAAGAATGTGGCTGCAAAGATAACCTAGAAATAGGAATATTAGTCTGCAATACAGCTGCAGTCAACTAAATATTTAAGTAATTACAGAATTAGAAAGCTGAGACTGTATGAGGGCACCTTCTGAGAGCTCATGGGGACAGCTCTCTCCCTGATTTGTCAAAGTTAACTCTTTCAGTGAGTCCTTACTCTTCCTGGGTTTGGTGACAGATTGGGATTTCTTCCGGTACTACTGCGTACCTGACACTCATTTTGTAAAGTAGTAGGACTCACTGGGCAAGGAAATAGTTACCACTAATCCCATTAAGGCAAGAGCAGGAAATAAGGATACTCTGGGGATTCTGGGAGGCCAGTGGATGCAAAGAAGCTACACATTCATGGATTATGTCATCTCCTCCAAGGAGCAATCCCTGGTCCCTGGACCAAGCAGCTCTATGTGGTTCATGCCCACTCTGCTACATTGCCATGCAGCATGATTGCCTATGCCTGTGCTGACAGTTGGGGTGTGGCTGGGGAACTGGGACTATCTGGATTAAAACCAGCCAGGCTTCAGTTTCTAAATGAGAACATGGAGACTCCAAAACAAAAAAATGACAGGAGGGGTCAAAAACCTGAAGAGTGGATACTGGGAGCATATAGACAGGGAGAATGAGACAGGCCAGATGTAACACAGATTAGAGAATGTGTGGTAGAAGTCAGCGCTCAGGGGAGAGACCCAGGAATTAGTCTGTAGGGGAACATAGTGTGTTGTATACACTTCTACAGAATAGCAATACAGGTTTCTTGAGCAAGAAAAGTTATCTAGAAAAATAAATGCAAATAATAGCATACATTAAATATAATAGTGCCTAATCCAGAAGATGTAAGAAGTAGTTGGAAGATAATATATCTGGTTAAAGATAACTTTTATTGATAACAAGAATTAACTAACTTTATCTAGAAGTTATAAAATGTATAGGATACTGGAAGATCATGATAGTTAATATTAAATTTATTTAGGTGTGGACTTCTCTATAAGTGGAATGTTCAGCTACAGGCATAAAAGTCTATCTTCGTTTACTGTCTAAGAACTATATCCTTGCCCCTAAATGGGTTTGCAAAGCACATAGTTGCTCGGAACTGACCTTTGAAAACCCTAAATGAAATCTCCATGTGTATGCCAGTGTTGAGGTGTTATGGTTTAGCTTTGGAAAAAGCTGGCTGGAAATGTAAGAAAATGGGAAATGCATCAAGTTAGAATCTTTTTCTTATTACCTCTTGTAGGAATCTGTAGTCTTTGTGAGCTTGTGTTTTTCTTCAGCAAATCTGCAAATAATTTTCAAGGAAACAAAAAATATTGCGTTCAGGTTCCAGGAGTATCTGTTTCTATTATTTTGGTTATTTTCCCTCTATATACAATTCTTAAAAAGTTAGCTATTTATACATGGTTAAAGAGGTTAGGTAGTGCATGCAGATATACCCTCACTTGGACAAAAAATTCAAAATGCTTTCAGAGGCAAAGTGGTAAGAGAGAAATAATTAATAAAAACTGCTATATATTATAACAAAGAATATTATTGCTAGCAGATCCAGAGAGATGATTCTGCCGCTTTGCTCTTCTCTGGTGAGACCCCACCTGGAGTATTGTGTGCAGGGCTGGAGCCCTCAATATAGGAAGGATAGGGACCTGATGGAGCGGGTCCAGAGGAGGGCCATGAAGATGATCAGGGGGCTGGAGCACCTCTGCTATGAAGATAGGCTGAGGCAGCTGGGGTTGTTCAACCTGGAGAAGAGGAGGCTCTGGGGAGATCTAATTGCAGCCTTTCAGTACCTAAAGTGGGCCTACAGGAAGGCTGTGGAGAGTCTGTTTACAAAGGCCTGCAGTGATAGGATGAGGGGAAATGGATTTAAGTTGGAAAAAAATATATTTAGATAGGATATTAGGAAAAATTTCTTTACTCTGAGGGTGGTGGAGCACTGGAACAGGTTGTCCAGGGAGGTAGTTGAGGCCTCTTCGCTGGAGATATTCAAGGTGAGGCTCGATGAGGTCCTGGGCAACCTGGTCTAGTTGGGGGTGTCCCTGCGACTGCAGGGAGGTTGGACTAGATGACCTTTGGAGGTCCCTTCTGGCCTGGATGATTCTATGATTCTATTACTTTTAAAAGTTAAAAGCTTATGTTTTACCTTGCTGAATTCAACACAATTCACAAAATGGAACTCAGTAGATCTCCCACGGTCTTCAGTTTTTCTCCAGAAAAGTGCCTTTTCCTGCCCCCATGTCTGTCTTTTGTTCTTCATGTGCCTCTTGATGGATCCTTTGACTGTCTTTTCTTGTTACTAGAAGGCACTGAAAATAATATGAATAATAGAGAGAAGGACTTGCTGGTCTCACTGCAGTATCAGGGCACAATTTAGCCTTGATCAGCTACAGCAGGGATTAGGCAAAGACTTCACTTTACCTTGAGATCTGTAATCTCTGCTCCCCTTGTCACTGGCCACTTAAAAAAAAACTCATGGCTGATACTTGTTCATTCAGGCAGCATTGGAGTTTGTGTCCCAGCATTTTGCCAGGATGGACATTTTTACTCAAGCAGTGAAGAAAACTTTCTATTGTCTCCCAGCATCTTTCAGTGGCATGTTTTCAAACAGTTAGGCAAAAGGTATCAGGGAGGACGTGGGTTTTCAGAGGCTGCCAGGCAAGACAAACCACCCCCTTCCTGTGGCTCTGGTGACATACTGAAAGCTCTGCAGGAAATGATGAGACAGAAACCAATTTCTTCTGGCAGAGCACTTAACCTTTGGAAATCTAACTCGTAAAGTACAGCAGAGGCTTTGACTAATACAGTACTTTGAGGAAATCTTTGTGAACACAGCACAACGCAGACACTTAACTGTCTTCAACGCCAACATTGATAGACTCTTCTCAGCTGCAGACTAGAAGTCTCCTCTGGGGTCCTGAAGCAGCAACACAGCTCTCTCTGTCCTTTTTCTGGTTGCAGATATGTAGATTTCTCCTAGCCAGTGCTTCTGGCAAGGAAATTGTTGCTCTTGCAAGAGTAAAAATGGGTAAACTTGCATTTCTCCAAACTTGTCTGGATACCCAGGAGTCAGGAGAACTCTTCTAACAGACTGCCAGCTGGACCAAGAAAAATGAAGTTCCAAGTTTTAAACAGTGATCTGCTCTGGCCACTCTTGACGTAAAAAGATACTTTTACTCTCCTCCAGTTCAGTCCTCCCACTCTAATTTTTTGGTTCCCCTTCTTGAACTTTTATGGATTAGAACCAGAAATCAAAGGGTGTCCCTTCCCCCACTTCAGAAGAACACTTTTCTTGCTTTTCTTGGCTGAAAGCTCCTTTCATACTCAGCGGGTATCTTTGGAATATCCATCAAGGCAGGCTCTGCACAATGGCCCAGCACCAAGAACCATGGGTGTCTAGTGCCTAGCAACACTGAAATGACCTCAAGTGGCTTAATTTTGTAATTGCTGTCTCTTAGATAGTATGTGAACTCAAACCAAACTCCAGGACTCATAACCACACCAAAATTTCATGAAAGGAACAGACACTCACTGGTCTTAGTTCTCTTTCCGAGGGTTCCAAGATATAGAGTCTATATTCTTTGTTTTTCATTCATTCAGTAACAGGAAATCCCAGAGAGCAGAACATGAGATTTCATTGTTTCTGAGAACTGGTAGCACCTTAATGGCTAATTTGGTTTAGACAAAGTTAACCAAAAAACCCCAAAGAACCACTCCTCTCATTCATTCTCATTCTGTATGTTCTTATTATTAAGCAGCAATTGCAAATTTGCATTGATCTCACTGGAGCCAAGATCTCACCCCAAACACAGATGACTACCTGCTACTGTGCTGGAGATCTGGGATTCATACTGTCAAAGTTTTTCTGAAAGTTTGAGATCAGAGATATTGTCTGAGATAAACATACTCTGAGTGACATCAATGAGGAACTACAGGCTTCTCAGGTAGTTGATCTCTATCAGTAACGATTAAATTTGCAGTGTAGTCAATTTCTGGGTCACATTAGTCATTTAGATACCTTAGCACTATTTCAAAAGCTAGCAACATGATATTTGAGATCATATGATTAATAAGTATTAGGGGAGCATATTCTGGTAGCACTTCCAACTTCTGACCAACAACTGAATAGTTTGGCAAATGTTCTTCAGACACAGAGGACAAACACAGAATTTGGATAAGAATACACTTCCATTTCTTGTCCATCTCATGATCCTTACAGGGATAAAAATGCATCCAACTTAAATGAATTTAATCACAACATTTCTGTGACATCTGTCCAATAGCCCCTCCTCAGCAGGACAGGGGGATAGAAAATAAGATGGAAAAGAACTTGAGAGTCAAGATAATGGCAGTTTAATAAAGCAAAAACAAAGGCCATGGCAGAAGCAAAGGAAAACCAAAAGATTTATTTTCTACTTTCCATCAGCAGGTGACGTCCAGTCACTTCCTGGGAAGCAGGGCTTCAGTATGCATAGTGGTTGCTCCAGAAGACAAATGTCATACTAATGAATGCCCCCCCGCCCCTCTTATCCTTCTTTCTCTTAGCTTTTATTGTTAAGCAGATGTCATGTGCTATGGAATATCTCTTTGGTCACTTTTTGGGTCAGCTGTCCTGGCTATCTCCCCTCCCAAGATCTTCCTCACCTTTAGGGGTGAGAGGGGGTGTTGGAGAGACAGCTTTGGTGCTGTGGGAGAACAGCCAAAACACTGGTATGTTATCAACACTTTTCTAGCTACAAATACAAAGTACAGTGCTATGAGGGCTGCTATGGGGAAAATTAACCACCTCCAAGCGACACTCAATACAGACAGGTTTGCCAGTTCTCTGGCCCTTTAAAATTTTGGAGGTAATGTTCAACATACAACCAAACTTTTGGTTACCTATGTTGATTTGCTGCAGACAGGTGATTGCCAGTTGCCAGAAAAATGTTAGTATTTTCCTTTAAAGTTTGCTATTTGCCTCCTCTAATATGTGATGGTGTTGACTCACAAACAAATGCAGATTTAACTGGTGGTGGTCTTCAGCTGCCTATCTTTATGATTACTCTTTGCTTCCCACAACAGGGAAATGGAATAATCCATCCACCCACTTCTAAACTTTTCCACTATAAAATCAGGACTGATTCTGCTTATGTTATGGAATGTGGTGATTTGAGAGGATTTTTGCATGCAGTTTGACTGGAAGTTTGGAAGAAGCAAGTCATAGGCACTGGGAAGGCCTCTTGTGCTGAATCCCACTGTGTCACTCTTGCATGTTATCAGCTGTCTTCACTTCTATACAAGAAATTAACAACATATTGTTTATGAATCTCACCTGAGAATCTAATTCCTCCAAACACTTCAGATATGAATAATACCTCTCCGTGACAGACCAATGGTGACAGTCATTCTTAGACTATTTACAACATATATTAGCATATAAAAAGGGGTGAGCAAATGTTGAACTTAGGCTATTCAATTGCTAATTCAAAGTAAAATACGGGACCAGATCTCTCTAATCTAAAACATAAAAAATAAACTACTGGACTATTGCAATTCAGCTTACATCAGTATCTGAATGTAAACATGAACTAAGTCAAAATTGTTTTAGGCTTTTTATAAAGGAGGTTTGCAACATTTTAGCCACATAACCTAAAGGTTATCTATAACTAAGGTTTTGTAATTAGATTAATCTAGCTTTTACGTTTTGTTCACTGTAATCTGTTACTTTGTAATCTGTCCTGAACAAAGTAGTAGCATGGAGTTCTCTTTGTCCTCAAACTCAGAAAACAGCTCTAGTCTTGTGTCAGTGAAACTGAAGTCTCTTTAGTGCAATGATCTTGGCAAATGACTGAGAAAAGTGAACAAATCCTCCTTTGTAGAACTTCAGGGCCTGCTTTACCTCTCTTACCTGTAGCGTTAAGCTCAACAGAGAAATAAAGGGGACAATTTATACTCATTTATACCACCATGTAGGGCCATGATAGTAGATCATAAAGGACAGCTAATTAATTGGCAGACAAACCATCATGACATCAAATAAATGGTTGGTTTAAAACAGCTTTCACATGATTAATAAGGCAGGCTGGATATTACAACCCACATCCTACACTGACTACCCTCAAGTCCTAAACAGAAGAGTTATCTAACTGTTCTTTTACATAATTAATGAGGTTCTGGATCTCTCTTTAATAAAAATTTAAAAATACACAGCTTATTTGGAAATATGAAGAGAACTGGGGATGTGATTGGTCCCACATGCATACTGGGAAGTATATAACATACTGTAAAGCTATAAAATACCTGCTGATTTCTATTTGTTTTAAGATTAGTCATTTTGCATTCTTGCTTAATATTTTAACTTAATAAAAGCCCAGTAAGTTCCCTGCAAATTATGTAAGAATAATTTAAAAGTATTTAATGAAATAAATTATTTTCCATTAAATTCTAAATTACTTCACCTATCAGCCAGCTAAAAATAATTTATTATAGGAGTCACAACACTTACCTCTAACGTTCAGGAATTCATCTTTATTTCATCATTAAAACATGTCATTACCAATAATAACATATTAATAATATATTAGTAATATAATCATAATAAAATGTACATACTTGGAACTAAATTGTTGTTGCATTGTGTTCTTTAGCATTTGGTTGAAGGTGGATTATTTCATAGACTTTCATTATTAGTGAGGTTAATTTAGCTTAATTTTCCATCACATAAAAGCATATCTTATTTTTTTTTCTATTTGGATGTTGAAGTCATGGAAATTAATCTTCCATGATCACATTCAAAGCATGCTTACTCACATTTGGAGGCAGAGACAATAAAAGTGACTGTAGCCATTCTCAATGCCATTCCACATGGTCTGGCCCAGACCAGCAATGATGCTTAAGGCTTCTATAGCAAGAATGGATATTAAATGCATATCCACTCCTTCAGAAGTCTCAAATTGAAGACATCCATTCAAAGATAAAAACAGAAGCAGCTCTCACTAATACTCTGTATTAGTGTGTATTGGTATACTCTCACTAATAATCTGTAGCTGAAATAGAAATCACTACCTCTACTAAGCACTTTCTATCTTGAGACTGTAAACTCCAAGAGAGGAAAAGCATATGATTAAATTGTCTCTCAAGGGTTTTGAGAAACAAACTGAGGGAATTCTGACAACTGAGGTACACCTATAAACTACTGTCACAGTTTGTGGCTGCAGATAAACATGAGTAACTCAATTTATAGTCCTATCTCCAGCCTCTAGATCTCTCTTGAATCCCCCACATTTGCAAATTCCTGTCAGCATCAACTTAGAAACGAGTCCCTCTAAGTGATGTTGTGTTCTGAGAAATTCTTGCTGCTCTCCTGGCAGCCCTGTCATCTTCTGCAGCTGGTTCTATTTTCCTCTGCTCCAGAATCATTATCCAGGTCAACCCCTTCCTTGCTGAAAGAATCTTGCAAACTCCATACATCACACTGTGACAACTAAATCCACTTAGGAACAAGTCAGATACATCACACAATGTGGACTTGTAGTATTACCTCATGCATCAGACACATTCCTCCTGAATTGCAAGAGCAAGAGACTTAATTGATTCAATTTTAATTTGGAATTCTTTTTCTAATCTGGTTTTCAAAAGGTCATACTAAAAAAAAAAAAAAACCAAACAAACTGAAAACCTGGAACAGGTTGCCCAGAGAAGTTGTGGCTGCCCCATCCCTGGAAGTGTTTAAGGCCAGGCTGGTTGGGGCTTTGAGCAACCTGGTCTCGTGGGAGGTGTCCCTGCCCATGGCAGGGGGGTTGGAACTTGATGATCTTTAAGGTTCCTTCCAACTCTAACTATTCTATGATTCTGTGATTCTATGAAAATCAAAGATATGACTGGTGTTATGTAATGGTAGAAGTTTACTTCCCTCCCCTAAATAGCCTTTTAATTTCATTGAAATTAGTTGCATAAAGCAAGCTGGATTTAGTTCAAGTTGTCCTTTCTGTTGACTTTTAGCTTTAAAACAGGTGTCTTGTGTTTTTCTCCAATGGGTATGAATATGAAAGACTACAAGTAAGAGCTATTGAAGATATTTTGACAAGATCAATGAGATAGCAGGTAAATGTTGAGCAGAGTAGGAAGAACTTGTCATGATAGACTGAGGAATTGTTTCCCAGAGGATTGAGTAGAGCTCTGTGCCTGGGACTCGTGCAGGAGCATGAGAATGAGTGGGTCTCAGCAGTTAGGGGAACACATTACACATTTTTTTTGAAGTGAAGTTCTAGCATATCCTGTTATTTCTATCAAATACTATTTGTTCTCAGTTTCCAGCTAATTTATTTTATTTAAAGGTAAATAAAATGTTCCATCTTGGCTTGTTTTGCCATAGTGCTGTTGTCTCACAGGAGCTGACAGAAGGAAAATGCCTAAATCTCATTGAAATCCGATGAAAGCTAAGCCCAGACATTGGTCCTGCTGGCTGTTTTTTTTTTTTTTTACCTTTTATTACTTCCGAAAAGAATTTGGTGGACAGGAAGTAGAAGGATTCAGATATGACCTCTATCTCACAAAGTGATGATTACTGGAACTTGGGAAAATGTGCAGGAAAAGGGTGACTCAATACCTGCTTTGCACTTGTGTTTTATGTAAACACCTATTAGTTTTGCTTTAGTCACTGTGATGTATGCTAACTATATAATAATGCTGCTCAGTGTTCATGGGACCAGCTCACTAGTCACATAAGTTTGAGATTAATCTAAAACCAGAGTGTAAATCAGTGAACCATGTGAAATTCACAACCATTTTCACTTGCAGAAGTATTCACTGGAGGATAGAAACCAATGTGAGACTGTTAAGCAGGATCTTCCCAAAGTGATTTTGCAGGGCAAAAGAAGGGGAAAAAAGCAACCCAAATCCAGTATATAAAACAATTTGCATCTTGCAGATATATCACATGGATCCATGCAGATCTTGGAGATGCATTTTTGTGTAGAGTCTCTGCACAGCACGGCACAGAGCCCTGTGACCTGATTTGAGAAAGCCTGTGTCTGAGGCATGTGATTTGTTCAGCAAATAACAATTGAACTGCTACTTTGAAGAGAGATTTTCTGAAAACAAGGATGTTATGGGAGTCTTAGCACTGGGTCTATCAGCATTTCTTTGGGGCTGGTGGAGGCTGAACTACTCACCCAGAACTAGAGTGATTAGTGGAAAGGATCACTGCTTCTGTTGGGCAAAAGAGCTACTTGATATCTAAGTCCTCTGTTCTACCCCCTCTGAGACCATCTCTTTCCTTCATCATTCCCTCCAAATCATTATTTTTCTCTTCAAGGACTGAATTATGGCACCCTGCCCATGTCCTTGTTAAGACCTCAGCTAGAAAAATGCTTTTGCTTAAGAAAATAACATAATGGGAAAGGCCATGGCAACACAAACACTTGTTTTGCCAGAATACATTTATACTGGATGGGTGGGTAGTTCAGATGGCCATGAACACTTAATAAAGTTCATTTTTCTAGTAATTCCCCAAGGCACTTTCTTCAAAAAAACTATTACAGAGAGACAGGCATTTCAGTGGAAACTGCCAGATTTAAAACAAATATGACTACCTTCTTTTCATCTTTTTTTTTTTCCTGTCACCTTAGTGATCTCAGGAAGGTAATTTCTAGTCTAAATAAATTGGATTATTTGTGCCTTTTCAACTACTCTGTCTTTTCTAAGTTTTACTTTTGCATCCAATATCCTAATAACAGCCTGTAACACATTTACATTCCTTCATTCTTGCCTCTGTTTTGTTGGGTACACAGTATTCTGCCTTCTTTTTTTTTCTCTCTCCCTTTGGTAATACAATCAGTCTGCATTTTTCCAGATCTGGACAAACAAAAATGTTTTCAGCCTCCAGTTAGTGTTTAAACAACTACAAAAAAAGCACCTCTAGCCTTCAGGCTTGAATTGAAATAATTGAACTGAAGGCGGAAAGAAACATTATTAAATCTAGGATGAGGAAGTCAAAGCTGTCTAAGAAATTTCATAGATTCAGAGAATTTAAGGCCAAGATGAACCAATAGATCTCTTAATTTGACTTCTGTTTGCCAAGAAAATCATTACATTTTACTCATTTATTATGATATTGAGATCCACAACTCTATTGAAGTAAATAATTGCTTCTGGAAAAGTACACTACTTTGAGGTGAACATCAAGAGGTAGAAAATCAACTTCCCTGATACTGATTAATCATACACAGTGTTAAAAAGCACACCTAACTTCTCATTTTGATTTGTATGACATCATATGGCATGGAATATCCCTTTTGTCAGTTGGGGATCAGCTGTTATCAGGCACCAAATATTTGGACACTCAAGCAGCTGCATTTGCACTGCTTCTTGTAAGGCTTGTTCTCCATTGGTTGAAGTGGTTCCTTCTATAGCAGTTCTTATAATATGCAACTCAAATAATGAGTTACAGCAATTTGAAGGTATATCCATTACAATCTTTGCTCCTTGTCCCTTTGGGGCAGGTTATAGGGTTTAACATTGCCTTGCTCCTAGTCTGGCTAGCAATAAGGGGTTCCTCTTAGTAATTCCCTCAACATGCAACTCAAATCCCAGGTTTAATCTTACTACCCATTCCTCTACCTCCTCCCTCACGAGCAGCCCACGGTACTATTTTTAGTACTTTTATGTGCTTGAGCCCTTTCCACTTTGTCTATCTATTTACAGCACCTGGCTTCTTTGGGGTTTTTTTGCTGAAGTTTCATTCCCCTGCAGAAACATGTGGGGTAAAAGGTTAATCTAAGTTAATTGTTCAGTGAAAGTATAAGATTTAAAACAAAGGACTCCCTTTTACTCCTGATTTCAGATAGAAAAGCTTTTTTAGCATATGTGGATACACATTCATGCACAGGCATTAAAAACACATCTAAACATTCAAAAATAGGCAGAAGTTTCCATTACATAGATAACATTCCCTCAATTATTACAACTTATTATTGTTATATTACACAACTCAATTATTACGATTAATTATCCTTTTTGATCAAGCTGATATTTTATCATCTCCTGAATTATGAAAATAAAAGAAGCAACACTTCCATAAAATCACTTCAGCTCCTGATCCTACAAGGATGTGCAAAACCTGTCTATGAATTGTGTGGGAAGCTGACAGACCAAGGGCACACCATCTCAGTCAGTATCTGACAGAAGTGGCACTGCTTCCCTATTCTGTCCCTATTGGCTCTTCTTGACAGAATGGGTCCCTGTCATTTCACCTGTTTGACAGCTTGTGCCACACATGCGGAAACAACATACTGTTCCTTCAATCTATCACAGTATTCAAGTCTGCTAAAAAGACAAGTGTCTGCCACAAGGAGGGAAACAAACTGCAAGTTGCTTTGCACGGCTCAAACAGTTAGGAAAAGCAGTTCTTTTAAAAGGTGCTTGGACTGAAATGTTGTGGAGTCAGGATTTGACATATTGTGACTAAATGAAATAAGTCATGAAAAGGCTGGCAGAGCAAACATGGGCATGCAATGGAGAAAATACTGTCTTGGCATTGGGACCTACATGAGGGATGTGCAAAGTCATTCTGCAGCGAAGGCCAAATTCCATGTTTAATGACTGCTTGTCTAAATTTAGGACTATATGACACAATCTACAGCAAGATGCACACTGATATCAGTCGGATAAACTATCCTTTTGTAGTGTGGTAGCTAACTTACGCTTACTACCATGCTGGTTTCTCAGTTTAGGAAACATTCCCATCTTGACTTTCACTGCTATTTCTGCAGTGAAATTCCATTTGATTTTCTTTACAGTTTTTCTTTTTCTGCTGTTCTTTCCCTTGATACTCCCTATGTCTTTTTTTTTTCTCCCTTCCCTTCCCTTCCCTTCCCTTCCCTTCCCTTCCCTTCCCTTCC
>VZRU01000222.1:362291-372935 GCA_013398155.1 Pedionomus torquatus
AACTTTTCCCTTCCCTTCCCTTCCCTTCCCTTCCCTTCCCTTCCCTTCTCTGTTTTCCTCCATGTAACAATTGCTCCTTCTTCTCATGTTTAATTGTAATTATCTCCAATCAAAAAGTTTTGCTAAGCATTCCAAGTCATGCTATTAAATTTAGATTTAACCGTTCAAAGACAACTAAGATCATTCAGGATATTATTTCATGTTGCCTATTTGCAGAGTCCTGAAGAAAATGCTGCAAAAATTTACAGTGAGTTCATGTTTAGAATATTGTAATGGATTTTTTCTCTCTAGAGAAAGTGATGGGTGTAACCACTGTAGCATAAGCTATTCCACAACTACTTTTAAATAAGTAGTTGCAGCTTTTGGAATAGCTCAGAAATAGCTTATGCCATGGCAGCTGTATCAGTCAACTTTTTTGTGTAGACAAAAGCTTTTGTAAACAGGACGGCTTGGCACTTGATCTACTTCAATGTAAACTTAAATTCTGGAGAAACTGGATGTATCACGGGTTTGTGGAACACATCAGTTGGGGAAAATAGAAACACTCCACAGACTCATGTAGTTCTTTTCTTGTCTGTTTTCTATGAACCGCACAGTTGGCTCTTCTCTGTCCCTAACTGTTGTATTATGATATTTCTGGCCTCCAGCTCTTTGTTCTAATGACTAAACAAGACTAACATTTTTTTGAGGTCATAGTGATAATATGATAGTCCCTTTGAAGGGATTCAGTAAGCAGAATATACTGGTAATTCATAATGGTATTTTCAGAACCTTAATTTTGACTTTTCATAATATTATTACTGAAGAAACCCTAACTGGTTTAAAAAACTTTAAGTATAGAGTGGGTAGAAGAACCATCAATAATGAGCAAAATAGGTTTATAAAGGACAAAACTCACTCAGTTCCCTTTCTTGAGCACACTGGGCAATTACAAAAAGGAGTATAGCTCTTAAGTGATTCCTTTAAAGGACAGTGTTCTTAGTACACGGTACTTCCTGTGTAAGTTGGCCACCCACAAGTAGCTTCCAAAGTAACTAATATAATTCTGTCTCACTTTGAGATTCTTGGTAAGTAACTGGTTTTTAGTAGTTACTGTTGGCCATGTGAGATTCAGCTCTTGAAAATGCTTGACACCAGCATTCTTAGGCACCTATGTGGAGATCAAAGGAAAAATTTTTTTTTGACAGTTTGCTCCTTCTCATGGACTGTAAAGAATCGTAGAACACTGTCTTAGACTTAGACAACTATCTTTCAAACATCTAAATTTAGGTGAGATAAATTCCCACACCCAAAGCATGTCCTACATTTGAATTATACATACGCTAGATTTAGCAATGGACATTAGGATTTAAATGAATCACTGCATGCTACCTAAGAAAACCATACTATTAGACTAGACTTGAACAGAAAAAAAAAAAGAAGGCAAATGATTATGGGACAATGACTTCTGACATGGACCCAGAAAATAGTTGGTTTATCTCAGAAATATCAGTGGCTCTTCCTGGTGTGACCTCTTTTGTCCTCTGTCCTATATCTTCCCATGGCAGAAGCTGCTATGTTGGCTCAGTCATGGCCTGAGCTCTGCTTTGACCCCAGTCTTTTCTCTATAAGGTAGCAAAATTTTGTTTTCCCTGTTTTTCAAGTAGTCACTAGTTATTTGCATCCACCTCATCAGGTAACATTATAAGAACAAAGCCAGTCCAATTTAGATGGTAACTATAAAAATCATGTTTCTTTTTCTCTGGAAGTTATCCATAGAGACAGAAAAGGACCGTGTTAATATGTAATAAAGGAAATGACTGTGGATGACAAATGTTGAGCAATTATATCTGAGCTCACCATGAAAAATAATCAGTAAAAACTCAGTGTGAATTGTGCACGTCTGTTGTGTGCATTCATGCTGATTACTGGGAGGGAGGTGACAGCCACTGAAGCTTGTTGCAGCATTTTGAGGAGAAAAGTAAGAAACCTGCAATGTAACCTCTTACCAGCTTTCTGACCAACTCCAGAGCACTGCATCAAATTTCATATGCCAGACTGTCAAAATGACAGTTCACAGAAAGAAGGCCTCACTGCAGCAAACATATGATTACACTCCTGAAGCAGCAGGCAACAAAACAGCACAGGTATCTGAAGAGTTTAAATGTCAAGATGAAATGAAAACGTATAACTAAAAATTACAACATGAAAGTGGCTGAAGCTAAATATCAGAGAAAACTTTTTGACCAGTTTTGTGTGTCTTCAGTGAAGTAGTAGAAATCATGTACAATTTTAATACTGTTAATTCCAGCACCAATAGCTGTACAGTTTGTAAAAATACAAGAACTGTCAGGGATTAATAGCAAAGACTATGAGCTGTTCTCCCTCTCCGACCGTTGAGATCGTGTTTAAATCTTATGCTTGCACATAGAAGTCCAAACCACACAAAACTACATTTTTCATTTAAACACTAGATGGCTCTGTTGGCTTTTTTAAGTACAGCATTTCCCAAGCTTGCACGAGTTTTCAAAAGTAGATAAGATTCAGAGACGTGCTCCATTGATAGTCATTGTGGATTATGCAACTTTTTCTAAAGAGCCACTATTGTGAATAATCACAAGGAAGTATAGATACTATATATATATATTAAAAAAAAAAAAAATTGTCTTCAGCCTTTGACCAACTTGGAACTGATAGCAAGCTCAAGGGGCAAAAAGGCATTGGGTTTCAGTTTCTCCCCTGTGTTTTACCAAATTTTCATTTAGTTGTGCCCAAGGGATGGCTGTGAGGTGACTAAGGAGGGGAAAATGAAGGGCATGGATTCTGGCTCCATGCATGGAGAAAGTTGGCAAAAGTGGTTTTAAGCTGTTGATACACTTCCAATTCTTGAACCACTTTGCACTCATTTGTGCCCTTACTGGCCCTAGAAAAACTCTGTCCTATTTGTCTTGAGCTGGTTACAAGAACTCAAGGCATTGCTAAGGCAGCTATTGATCCCTAAATCATGTAAGCACCCCTTCCTTCCCACAGTGCTGCAAAATACTGAAAAATTGTCCTGAGGGACTATCTCTGGATTCCATTCTTCCAAAGTGACATCCCAGTGCTGTCCAGGATTACTAGCAGTCAGATAACTTCTTTTCAGAACAAGGGACTCAAACCAGCTTTCATTTTGAGGGAAAAGTGATTCCACATTATCAATTAGCAAAATCAATGGACTAATTTCATTTGAGACCATGAAAAAAAATTATGTGTTTCAGAGACGTGGCAGATCTCCAATCCTTTCTTCTCTAATCTGTAGCTACAAGTAGCATACTTCCTTACATCAGAAAATGAATGGATGCATTTTTTCATAGCAACCTTACCACTACCATGCTGGACCTGTCCTTGATAGTGAGGCCTTTAAAACTTTTTCTTCCCTAGTACATGATTTTCACTGGTAGAACTCATCACTGGAGTAGTCCTTGCAGCGCATTTTGGCCACCACCAACAGCTATATTTTGTATGAACAGATTCAGTACATTACAAACTGTTAAAGCATATCTAGAAATGCAAAGAGATAGAATGTATGAGAAGTATATGCTTGCTTTTCTACCAAATATCCAGTTTCAGTACCAGGTTACTAAATGAATGTTTGCATATAGCAAATTTACCTTTCTCCATTATTTTGGGACAGCATGTATATAACAGTTTAAAATTTATATTTCATTTATATGAAATAACAACACAATCTGAGTTTTGAAGAAAGACTGAACTGAGTTGAAAAAAACAAAGTTGAAGAAATATCAATGTGATGGTCTCTTTTTTAGTTATAGACTATTTTAAGTTCTAAATTTCTCTGTTAATTCTGTTTGTAAACAAAAGGTTGTAAAAGTTCAGAAACTAATTATTAAGGAAGCCAGACAGTGAGTTTTACAGCTTTTTATTTTCCCCTCTTTTGTCTAGATCTGAGAAGACTGGCTGTTCCCCTACTCTTTGCTTATGCCCACTGGATTGTACAGAGATGACAGGTACAAGCCACTCAGCTGACTAATCTAGCAGGTCACCTTTCATTTCACAGAATCATAGAATGGTTAGAGTTGGAAGCAACCTTAAATATCATTGAGTTCCAACCACCTTGACATGCACAGGGACACTTCCCACTAGAGCAGGTTGCTCAAAGCCCCATCCACCTGGCCTTAAACACTCCATTTCACTGTCTTTCGCCTGTTCCAGTCTCTATTGGCTGCCTGAGTCTCAAAGAGATTTGTCCGCATTTGAGCTACTCCCTAGAGAAATTACTTCTTTTCACCTGCATGATCTAGCACGAGTTTATTACGTAAAGAGACCCTCCCCACAGATCCTTTGTCTTCTCATGGTAGCACAATATGCCTGAGTGTGGTAAATTATGGCACATTTCTTTGGCTTCATAGCACATTGCTATGACCTGTCCAAGCATCAGTTAGAGGATGTCTTTGCAGTTTACTGGCTGCAGACATGAGTTTACACTGGCTGTAGGGTGCAGACATGAGCTTACATTGGCTGTAGTCTTAACCAGCAAAAGCTAAGAGCTCAAAGTGCTGTGCTATATCTGGTCATACAATTTTGGATCAAAGCTGGCTCACATGCCCCTGGCTCACAGTGCACAATGAAGCTGCAGAACAAGTTCACTACCATAGGATGTTCTGGACACCAAAATAGACATGGTTAAAAATGGAACTAGATTCATTCTTGGAAGACATTAACTGACTAATGACAATCAGTTAGGATAGTCCAGATTCCACCTCCAGTTCATAAAGACTATAACACAACACAACAGGTCAGGCACAACTGGAAAATGATTGCTCTGTCTTTGACAACATTTAACTACCAGCTAGTCTTTCTATTAATGCTGGATTTTTCTTATAGGGCTGGTTCTGCATTAGTGACAAACAAAAGAAGAAAAGTGTATGGTCAAAAATGTGTCAGCAGAGTAACAGAGCAAAGCCCTGAGTGTAGCACCCCTGTACACTGATCCTTCAAGTTAACCATGGAATTCAAGGCCTTTCCAGGGACAAAAAAGGCTAACAGAAAGATGGAAACCCCTCAACTTATCAGGGGCACTAAAACAAAAAGGAAAGGTATGTAAAAGTTGCAGGATCACAAATCAAAAAGGAAAGGTATGTAAAAGTTGCAGGATAGAAGGAATTGAGCGAGGCATTAAGCATAGAACCCCTGACACCATCTACTACTCCGTGAAAGTATCCAAAGCGTACATCACCTGATGATGCTCTGCCTCCACCTGAGAGGACAAGGGAACAGGTCCCACCCTCTCTGGGATCTCACCTAATAGCTGCTAGAGACAGAGTACCAAGCACGGACCTCTTTTGTCTAGCCCTGATGACACTTAAGTGACTTGGAAATCTATCTTTGCACACAGGAATTGGAATAGGGTCCTCTGACTGCAGCAGCAGCTGAAACACAAAGTTTGAGATACACACAACTTTATTTCTCTTTGTCCGTATTGGATTATGTTCAGTCTGTCCAGCATCTATGAACCAGTAAATCACTCTTAGACCGTAGGAAAGGGCACAAATGTGACTTAGGTATGTGTACTGTTTTTTTTGGATAAAAGGCAATTTCCTCGAGGTAAGGAAGAGACAGGAGTTTCACAAAATTACCTAAGTGAAAAGTACCAGAGCAGCAAACAGGCAACCGCGTCACTTTGGAACCAGAGGGAGGTCTATCTCTGATAATGCAAATGCTGCTTTTCCCCCCTGCTTTTTAATTTATACCCCCTAACGGCACAAAAGAAGAAGGCTCTGATAGGAACGAACGGTTACGTAAAGTGAAATCTGCGTTCCTTGCGTCACTGCTGTTGCCATGAGGCGTGCACGGGCAGAGGCGGCGGGGAGGAGCCCGTGGTGCGGCGGGGCACGTCCTGGGCCAGCCCGGGCGGGAGCGGGGCAGCGCGGAGGGCGCGCCTCCGCTGTGCGGCCGCGGAGCGCTGACTCTGCCCTCCGGCGAACCACGGTTACAAAAAGTAAAAGATGTTATTTTCTCACTGCCTAGAGGGTAGGAAAAAATGATGCAGAAGTTTACAATCTGCAGATACCTAACACTGTCGGATGAGCTTTATGGAAAGAAGATGGGCTAAGTCATTCTGTGTAAAATGCCTGTAGCATTTTTAACTCAGGCAGGTTGGATAAAAATAATAAAGCAATTCCTCCCCAAGGTGAAAGTTTAAGTTTCTACATGAAAGTAAGAACTACACTACATGAGTAATTCAGAGGTGGTTTATTTGTGCTGTAAACAGCCAGCAGGAATTAATGTGAATTCCCAGCTCTGAGGGTTGCAGAGTTTCACTCACACTTGTAAAAGCGGGGGACTTGGAAAATACACTTGTAAAACAAAGAGAAGAGGGGGGATATTCTAGGGAGGGGGAAGACTGCAGTAGCAACACCTAGCCCTCAGTTTATTTAAAGCTATAAAATGTTTATGTAAGGCTATGCCTAAACCATATCTTGCATTTCCCAGTTTCCGGGCACGGTTATGTGCTCCACCTGCATCACACAGATATCTGTTATTTGGGAATGAAACTTCTGACTTGAGGCCAAATAACCCAGATGCAAACCTTTGTCACAGATCATCACGAAAACCTTAAGGGTCATCTAAAAGTAATACGAACACAGAAATGAGTGTCATTTCATGGAACTATTTGCATTTCCACTGCAAACATATGGAAACCAATTTAAAAAATATGGTTTACATTCCAATACTGATTTTTACAGAAATCAAATATTTCAGAATATTCTATATTTCAGGGAGTTCCCAAGTAGACCACAGAGTTTCCCTTTGTGAGCTGTAATTACAATTGTTCATTGTTTTATTGTGCACTGGCAGTATCTAATTTATCAGAGGATTAAATGAACTCAACAGACATTCTAGAGTGATAACCTATGGACTAAGGACATTATATCTGTATGGAGATATATATATACTTACATATATCGGGAAAGCAATAGCTTTTAATTGGGAACTGTAGGATCTGGGCATGGCACATTTGGTATGGAATAAAGGGTGGATAATGTCCTGGCTTCTGGAAAGGACAGGGTTAATTCTCCCCTGACTCTAGCAGGGGCACAGGTATTCCACCCCATGTAAGCCATGCTCAAGGGGTAGAAGGGAGCTGGCGGGGAAGGGGAGGGGGGACAGGAAGTGGGTGCTGGTGCTGGGTCACTGATGGTCTGGGCTGTGGTCAGTGAGCAGTCCGGCCGCAGTCAGTGAGCAGTCGGTATTGTAATTGTGTTTGTATCCTTCTCCATCCATGTTATTGTTAACGTGTTTTCCTTGTTCTACTTGTTCTGTTAAACAGTTTTTGTCCCAACCCATGAGTGTTGCCCTTTTCTTCCAATCCTCTCCCCACTGATGTGGGCTGTTAGAGCAAACAGGGCTGCCACCTGGTTCTTTGTTACTGGCTGAGGCTAAATCACAAGAAGTGAAATGTAACTTTCAGAAAATTCTCCTTTTTATAAATCAGATTAGAGGTCTTCAAACTCGACATGCAAGTGTGTCTAATACAGTCAGATCTCTCTTAGAACAGTTCCAGAATTTCAGATAAATTATGTATAATGTCAGAGCAAGGCAGTCTTCCTTCAAGGGTAAATACTTGAAAAGTCCAAAGATAAGTATGTTTGAGATAAATTGGGTTCAAACTAGCATTTTCACATTACTGTTGTGATCAAAGCAAGGCAGTTAGTAGATGCATCAAACAAAGAATTCGCCAACTGGCTGGAAAGAAAGCTTTCCAAATATCTGAACGACAGCTTACAATTCCAAACACACCAAAGCGTCCCATCTTGCTTGTAAACCTTTCTTGTGCAACAAAGTATTACAGTATATTCCATTTATAAACTCATGGAAAACTTCTGTTATGTTATTTCAGACTCAGATTATTGGGGCCGTGCAGATATTTTCCTAGGTTATTTTTAAAGCAGTGACTGAACAATCACATCCTTTGTAATTTCTCTATTTCCAACTTCCATTTCAGTTTTTCAACCATCAGATTTGTATTTGCACACTACATGTATTTTATTTTATAATAATATACTAAAGGACTATTATATTCTTTCAGGTATCCTTTCAAAAGGAGAATGCCATTTGAATGAAAAAAAAGAAGAGACAAGACTCTAAACCTACTATCAGTTCTAATGTCAGTACAAGCAATTCTTGATATTTTGCAGTTTATATATGCATCATTGTATTTTGTATGTATACATATTCTGAATACCACAACTATCCAGCATGGAGTTTTTAAAAAAGTGGCCTAATCAAAGTTTCAATACTGTGTATAAAAGTATAATCTACCCACAATCTGACCTGGTAGAAGGACTCCTTCGTGGGCCAGATGGCTAGTGCTGACTGACATCATTGGGGTATACCAAGTCTGTCTGCAAAGTCTCATGCTTTATGTTTTGCAGGTGCTAATAGAAGCGTACATGTTGAAAATATGCTATTTCATCATTGTCAGCGCAGTGTTACTTCCGTTTCCCACAGACACATGTGAATTGTTCATTATGAGAGCAGAAATGGGTCATGAAAATGGACCCACTAGTCAAATTAATGTTCTGAGCGAGCGGTCTGTAAAATGACTTATCATCGCAATTGTTTCTGCAAAATGTGAGAGGATGTGAAGTATTTTCTCATTAATTTATTACCATTACACTATTCTTACAAACCATCCTGATGTTATTACAGATCTTGCAATGTATTTTCTTAAAGCTCCAATTAACTATAGATGCACTTAATAAGTTGTGATCTCAGTTTGCCTTTCGAGGTTTCCAACTTGCCACAAAAGGAAACCTAATTTAAATAGTCATGGCCACCTAGAATAAGCGTCCTATGTCCTTACAGATTTGTACTTCAGTGCTCATAGAAGCTTTTTCTTCGTTAAGGCATTTTTGAGGTCTCGCTTCTGTGTCCATTCTCTGGCCTTCATAAAATGTGAATCCACATGCAATGTTTTCTTTACCTGGGGATACAGAGCTGCCTGTTTCCATGAAATAAAACTGTAGAAACTCAGTTATCTTTGAGACCGTTATTTTTTCATTGCGGTTGGCAGAAAGCCAGCTATAGCACAAGAGGGAACTCTTCCAGGCCTTTGCATCCCATGGTTAGAAAAGTGTGGAGTCAAGACCCATTTGCCAAGCTGTGAAGAGAAATCCAAGAAGCCACGGGATACCTGAATCTAGTGGGCAGAGTACAATTATGATTAGAGGGTCACCAAGGAACCCAAACTGCCAGGCAAATTCCATCAGGGGAAGCAGGCAAGTTTGGGCGAGTTCAGGCAGGTAGTTGGTGGAAGGACTTGGGGAACAGGAGAAAAGAAGCAAGACTAACAGATCAGCAATCAACGGGTGTACTGACTGGCCAGCGGCAACAGGTGTCCTTTACTCATATACCATGTGGGCAGGGCAACCATGAGTCAGACTTACAGACACTTACAGTATGTAGTTTCCTGGGTGGCAGATGGCTTGTCTGGGTGTAGCCTGGCAGCAGCTGATGAAGACATTCAAATTTACTGTGAGAGAAACGTGCACACGCCCAATAAACTTTTTTTTTGAAGCTAAGAAATAAAAGTATTATTATTTTCAATGTTTTTTTTTTTTTTTAAAAAGTATTTTGGATGGCTAACTAATTTTCAAATGCTTTGGATTGGTACATGTCTCATGCAACAGCTGTGGCCATAATTCTTAGCTTATATATTATCAATATATAAGCTAAGAATTATATATTAGCTTATATATTATCAATATATAAGATGATTGGGTTGCTACTAGTGTAAGAGACAAACTATCTGGCCTTTGTAACTCAGACTTTGCAAACTTCTGTAACTCTTCTTTGCAAGTCAAACTTTGTACAGTCAACTCCTTTCTTTTCACGGCCACTTCTTCACACTAGCTGTGTGAAGTAATGGAATTCCTGAAGCCAACCCCCCCTGTGGTTAACGAATGGAACATTTCTTCATTTACCAAGTTAGGAGGATGTAAGGGGGACAGCACACTCCCCATAGAACTACCTGATCCTTCACATGTTTTGGGGACACTTTTACCTTGCTTGTCTTTTTACACAAAGAACCTTCAGACCTACATTCTTGGTGCTTCCCTGCGCTGTAAAGGTCCTTTCATATTTAAATGTCAGATTAGATTCCAAGTATTGCGACTCAAACTTACCATAAATGTCCCTAAACCTTTCAGCTTCAGGGCCTAGAATCTCTCAAAATAAAGTCAAATTATATTGCATATTAAGATCCTCATTCCTGCTGAGTCATTCTTGTTTTAACTTTGTTATTTGTCTTGGGATCTTTACCGGGTAAGTTATGGTTTGTTTATTGTGTTCTTAAAAATACATACAAGCACCTGAACCACGTCGCTACACTGAGGGGCAGACATTGTTGAGAACATTTCTGGCAGGACTATACCGTCAGCAAACTTACTTATCGGGTGTCATCTTTGTACCAGCCTGGGGACGCTCCGGTCTCGAAACAGTTTTCTACGTTAACGCGTTTTTTGAGGAGAAGTTCTTGAAACAAGAGCGCTTGCGAAGGCGGCACTCGCTGAGGTGGGTCGGGGCCGGGCCGGGCCGGGCCGGGCCGGGGCGGCGCGCTCGGGATAGCTCCCTCCCACCCTGGCTGGGAGACAGCGACAGCGC
>VZRU01000225.1:7643-51566 GCA_013398155.1 Pedionomus torquatus
ACAACAAAGGAATTTTCCCTATTTCCCAATAAAAAAAAAAAAAAAAAAAAAAAGTGAATAAAACTGAAAGAAGAGAAACATGCTTATAAAATAGCAACAAAGCCTTGTTTTGTAGAAATTTTCAAAAGGGCAAAAATATTTAAGTGTATGCCTACAGCTAGTTCCTAAACTTGAGATGCTCATCTGTAAAAAACAGCTGCTCTGTTCAGATGTGTGACACTTCTTGATTAGAAGTTATTAAATCATGTATTACTTCACTGTTGACATAGTCAAGTATGTATATCTTTACACAAAAGAATGCACACCCCAGAACCATACGGTCAACAAATCAGCACCCGCAGATCTGAAAGACTAAGTGAAAAAGAGGAGTGAAGGCTCTGTAAGGGCAAGGTCCAATTAGACACCCACACCCACACTAGGACACTTGTTCCTCCGAAGTATCAAGACAAAAGCCACTAGTGAGATTCAGTACACCTGCACAGTAAAATCAAAGGTGACAGCTTTAAATCCTATTCAGTAAAAAATAAAACAGATTCACATTTTCTGTTCACAATAGTTTCACAATCTATTTCCATACCCACAAATTCCATGCTGTTAGCAGGAAACATGTCAAAGACACCAGTGTGGGTACAGCTGCTCCAAGGACTTACCCCTTGAGTGTGCCCTTCGTATTCTAGTTCTTTCATTTGACATACTCATCTCACACCATGTAGATTTAGGTAACTTGCAAAACACTGGAGCTTTACTGGTTAACAGCAATTAAACATTCTCTAGTTTACATCTGCATCACACCACAACGGTGATGCAAACAATAACATTGCTTTGATAGCACGTGGCACCTTCTCAAAGGTCCTAAAACTCCTGTGCTCTGTCCATGTGCATTTAAAATTAAGATAGTAGTTGTATATTTATGCCCAGTTCCTTGAATACAGTCAGTGTCTATTCTCTCAAAGTAGTGTTGTCTTACCCTTTCTGCAAACTGGACAACACCTGCATCATTCTTGCCCAAAATTTGATTTAAGCAGCAAAGCACCTAATTAACTGGGTGACACAAAATGGGCCAAAACCCAAAATACAGGCAATAGCAGAAAAAAAGTGCTAGTATTATTTCAGTATCATATACAGAATAAAACCCACCTCTCGAGAACATCATCCAGATCAGATTTTTTGTTGTATTTGGGACTATGTCTTGTGAATATCTCTAGAGCAAGCTCTTCATACTGTTGCCTTTGCTCTGGCTTAAGAGCTTCCAAAGATTCTAGTTTAACAAAGGCTTTTGAACAAATATCAAAGGCTCTATTTGCACATGCACAGAGTGCCAAAAGGGAATAGATTTCAACCGCAGGGATAATGTCTTCATAATCTCGCAAATGAAGAGCTAAGAAACGAGAAAACAAAAAACCCCATGGAAATTATTACATGTCTTCTGAGAATTGCAAGCATCTGTATGAAATATTTGCTACTAGTAGGCAATATTTAATCTTACAAGTTGGAGACAATGAACCGATGTCTTTTCATTGACATGACTCTGAAACATGGGTGGTTCAACCCTTTTAAAAAGTAATAAGAATAAAAGGGTCTGACTGAGAAATTTAAGTGTCTTTTTGAGACTCTTTCTTTTGTAAAGATGTTAGAAGTACTTTAAGTGGGCCTTCATTACTTAGACAAATTACAGGGCAATACTTGCTTCTCTTAACTCCCACATATTGTTATGAAGCTCTACAGGGAGGTCTGATAGGGATTCGGACACACCTTATACTTTAAAGAACGGACCAAAACAGTCAACAGCACATCTACAGATTGTCCAATTTAACCAGGTAATAGCTCATAAATTAATTGGATTGTCTCCAAGAAAATATTTTCCAGGTGTCATGACTGCAGTCATACTCTATTCATTATGTGGTTTTAAATCCCATGGATCTAGCAAGAATAGAAAAATGTGCCAGATGTAAGTGAAGTTATGTGCTGTGCAGGTCTGTAAAATCAGAACAGTTTCTTTACAGGGTTAAAAAAGAAGTCCTACCTGTTTTAAGTGCTGCATCTACAGAACCTTTATAGAGCTGTCTTTGTGCAAGTATGAAAAAATGGTAAGCCTCAGCTCCTCGCCAAGCATTGTCTGCGAAGCGATTAGTTGAAGAAAGAACATCTTCTTCTAGCAAACCAGCCAAAGCTGAAGCAGGCTGAAAACAAAGCAGTATCACAAGCAATTTTTATACAAAACAGATACAGCAGGAAATGGGAATATATG
Source organism: Pedionomus torquatus (assembly GCA_013398155.1). Taxonomy (NCBI): domain Eukaryota; kingdom Metazoa; phylum Chordata; class Aves; order Charadriiformes; family Pedionomidae; genus Pedionomus; species Pedionomus torquatus. The sequence goes on from VZRU01000225.1 coordinate 9,892, forward strand.
AAAAGAACTTTTCCATACTTGGTGATTCTACCACTGTCTGTATTAACCAAGGAAAATAAAAATACATGGACCTAAAGTGAACATTGTTAGGGATTTTATACTGTGCACAGGCAGAATATGTGGTGCAGATTTTCAAAGCTAAATACCATATACATGTGTACAAATACATTCTGTGCACATCTGCAGACTAGTTCGTAGCTTGGATTAATACTGCATTTCAACACCAGATCTCTTAAAACTTTGTTTAAACTATTTCATTTGTGCATATGAAGATGACAGTGTCAGCTGAAAAAAAAAATAAAAATTCTTCCATTTGCTTGCCCCATATCTGGAGCCATTGCCCTGTGAAATTACAGCCAACACAACTTAATTTAAACACAGATCTCTCTTTGGGATTGGTACTTACTCCTAAATGACAGGAAAATGAGTCTCACAGAAAAAAAAAAAAAAAAGTCTGGAGTTTCTTAGTATGATTTTCATTGTTACAGTGAAAACATTTGGAAATATATATTAAACATAAGAAGAAAAGTATCTATTAATACATGCGATTTAGATGTTTTAAAAGAATATTTTAAACAATATTTTTTCCTGGAGGACTTGTTTTAAGGAAAGCTTTGTTCTTGGCATGAAAAAGCATTATTAACAAAACATAATAGCCTCACATGAAGATAGCTTTGTTAATTCTAACTAGATAGCATACACTAGAATTAAGAAAAGAAAAGAAAACAAAAGGAAAAAAAAAAAGAGAAAATCCAAATGACTCTACCTCTGAAGTTTTTCCTTTAACTTTTCCCCTTTGTGCATTTTGCATTTGTTCATGGCACTGTTCTATAAGTAAGGCTGATAATACATAAAGCTTTTTAACACGCAAAGGCTTTGTCCTTTTCTTTGCCTCTTCATCTGCAATCTTAAAAAACAACATCAAGGCATTTAATGTAGATTTTTTTAAACAAATATATTAGAAGAATTGCTTCATTTTCTTGGACAACTGCATGCTTATACAAACCTAGGAAATCATGCCAAAAAATGATTCTGCATTTGAATGTAATAATTTAGACTGCAAACAGAACTATAAATGAAAGTGTCAAATTGAAGAATGCACATTAGTCTATATTTATTTAGCTAACAAGTATATAAAGCCAGATTCTCGGGAAGGATAAATCAGCGTAACGATGTAAAAGTCTATTGACTTAACATAAAAATAAACTAAAAAAATAGCAATTTTTAAACACTGAAGTTTAAGCAATACATAGCTTTCAATAAGGTCTGGTGGCTTTCCCAGAAAAGAAGAATGGCTTTTGAAAATAATATGTATACATATATTACTGTAAATATTTGCTGTAAAAATTACAAATCCCTCATACTGACTTCATAAATTATGTACAGAATCTCTGCAGGCAAACCAAATCTAAGCAACATCTTTATCTTAAAAGCACACCACAGCAGTTTCTAATCGAAGGTATTGATTGAAGAAATACCAAAATTTAAGTCCTAATTAATGACATTGCTATTTATAAAGGACATAAAACTAATCCACACAACACATGAAATGATATGGATGTTGCACCGAGGCTGGTCTGCCATTCTCCTTTACTAGGCAACACAGAGCAACAGGGCCTCTTTTGAGGTGCACTTCATCTCATTCTGGAGGGAAAGTCTCAAAATAAACTTCATGGCTTGTGTCCTGAAAGTTTCCTCTCCCCTGGCTAGAAAGGACATTCAGGGTAACTATACCTGGATTAGTTTTTGCAGTATCCTTTATAATGTCATCTGCTTACTGCCTGGACATTTTTAACACTAAAATAACCCCAAGAAAATAAGAGTAGCATGGAATTAATAAAAGCTATTCCAAAGCCCCAGTTATTTGACATAAAAATAAAACTTGCAATACCTTGAACATGAGCTTAGCAGCTTCAAAGAAGTAGTTGGCTTTACGATAGAGTTCTATAGCATCAAGGATTTTATTCTTTTCGAGTAAATGACTTGCGTATCTGGCTAACAAGGACCCAATCTCTTTCATATTGTGATTTTTAGCCAGCTCTACAGCTTTATTCCACTAGAAATGAAAGCAGACAATTATCAACCTCAGTTTTTCAAATGCATTCTCAGAACAAGCTGGTTATCCACAAATAGTCTGCAACATTTGTGTGCAGTACTCCAGCCCCATTTAGAACAAGGCTACTATAAAATTAAAGTAAAAAGCAAGAGAACACAAATGCTAACATCATTGCCAAACATGTGATCTTCAGGCCTCTGAAACAAATGCTGGACCTCTGTCCAAAACCACATACAAAGCTGTTGCTTCTGCTGTGGTAAGAGTTTCACAAGAATAATTTCATTGCTGCTCATAGCTGGACACATGGATTTCAACACTTCTGATATTTCTAAAACTCTCAAAAGCACATCTAAAAAAGGACTTCAGCCCATAAGCTTAAGGCACAAACAATAACACTTTGCATATCCTTCTATACACCCCATTTCGTCTGTGAATTTTCTTGATCTTCAACAGTTCAACTACTCTGTTTGCCCCAGATCAAAAGTTTGGCAGGACTGAGAAACTTAGCTGAATCTCATACCTAATAGCCTTTCAGATCTATAAATTAGGAAATCGTTCACAAAGAGACAGCAATAGCCAGTCCTGCCGTTCCCATACATCAAGTTCCTTATAGCCATCATCCTCTGATTCTGTTTTACTTTTGTGACCTGTTAAGTCAAACTGAGGAACAGCTCTAGCTGTAAACATACAGACTGTTTTTCAGATCAGTTCTGTTCCAGGTATATCCTAAAACAGCCACAAATACATTCGTATCTGTACAAGGAAGGAGCGGAATGTGGAAAATGAGCAGCCAGAAGCTCTCCAGAAACCCTCCCATCCCATCAGGAGGCAGCACAGCCTGGTGCTACAAAGGCCACAAATGTCTGTGTGCTGAGCATGCTTACCAGAAACACACACAGAACATAGCACTGCTGCGTATAGGTTTGTCCCTTTAATGGTCTAATCCTCACTTCAACTGTCTTAAGCACTGAAGTACGAAAATAGCAGGAAAAAGTCAGACTATAAAAAAGTTAACAAAAATCTTCAGTGCCTTGAACACTGAAGTACGAAATCATGACAAATCATCAGAGACTTAACAAGGAGTTGTGTTTAACTGGGCATTAGGATAGAAATCTCACTGATAAAGCAGTATAGGTAAAGCAGATTCTCTACTGCTGTTTTACCTGGTTGAGATGTACACAGGTATCTACCGCGTCCTTTGGCCGATTGCATTTCAAAAAGGCTGATACAGCTTGTTCACACATCCCCACTCTTACAAACATGTAAGCTATATCCTGCAAAAAACATCATCAGCAGAAATTCACTTAGAGGTTTTTAGTATATTGTGTAGCAACTGCAATACTGTTCTATTCTTGCTTAATTTAATTCCAAGAAGTTGTGGGGAAAGGGTTGTTTGCTTCATGGATTCACTGAAGACAACACACATATGTTGTAAATCTTTAGAACAGTGTGCTACTTTCACACACTGCTTCTAAATTAATTTTAAAAAGCTATTTTTTAAAAAAATCAAATCTATTTGAAAGAGGTTAAAAAGAAACTGGTATGTCTTGCTTTGTTCATAGAACTGAAAATGGCATTAAATGAGCTTGTTTTGCACGTTTTAAGCATTTTGGATTAACCCTTTCATACTTTTGAATTACCTATTACTCAGGAGGTCATTTCAGCCTATACCACTTACTTTCCCTCCCTTCCGCAGAGTATCTTCAGTTTTCATTGTATATTACAATTCCCACCAGAGCTACCATGAAAGAAGTTAAATCAGGGATAACAACCAGGAAGAATTTGGGGCAAAAACTACACCAGTACAGACTCGTTGACAAAATGAAAACTAAACTAAGTGTCCAGCCACTAGGAGTGACTTCTCAGTGAAGCACCGCTATAGCTACAGGGAGGCAGGGAATTATGACTTAGCTATATGACCATAAAGCATAATGAATAATCAGGTTTTTCTGGGGAAAGGAAGAATGATGGAATATGAAAACAACAGTAATATTGGAGATTAACACCATTACACTTAGGTGAGTAGGTCATATACTTCATTCTTTCTCTCTTTCTTCCTTACCCTTCCCAAGATGGGCAATTTTAAATAATAGTTGAGCATAAGACAATGAAAAATAAAGGTGCTTTTTGCTTACAGGGAGCAATTTATTATTCTCTGGAAGCGAGTTAGCGAGATTCTCCAATCCTTGGTAGTCCTCTAGCATGTAGTAACATTCAGCTAAACGCTCCTGGTTTCGTCCTTGCACATAATACTGTACAGCATTTAACCTAGTAAGGAAAAAAACCCAAACAACCAGGGTGGCTTCTGATACCTAAACAAAAGTGTATAAGCCTTTGCATTTCTAAATTAATTATTCATTATTTTAAGTTGGTAATTTTGCTTGAGAGAGCTTTTGTAGCTAGAATTTCACTGTTTTTCTAAAACACACTAGAAGTTTACATTTTCAGAGATTATTATATTGAAGTACTAGCAAAATTGATTTTCCAGCTAATGTATGGTTAGGAAGTCAAGGAATCTTAAAACTGTATTTCCTCATCTGCACAGGTCATGGCTGATAACGGACAACAACTTACAACTAAACTTTCAAGAAAGGACTTTACTGTTGTGCTTCCATATTTTAAAACGCAAACACTAAGATCTCTAGGACCATTCTCCAAAGTTACCCAAAGCATTCAAAAGTCAGCTTTCAAGATCTAATCACAGGTTTTCAACTGCTTTGGGGCCCAGGATCTTTGTGATCATATAGTTTGGATAATTGCAACACATCGTGAAGCTGTGGAAGAGACAATGTTCTGGATGCTATAAGTTCACATGGGCTTAGAAGGCAAGAGCAGAAGTTCATAAAAGAAAATTTCTCTGTAAGTTAATAAATATGAGGACATCACTTCTGGCTAAGTAAGCACCTGATTGCAAAAGGAGTCTGGAGAAATAACATTATGTGTGTGCTCCATTCTTAACATCTTCCTTGGGTCCAGTCTGGGCAGCTGGAGACAGATACAGGTCAGAGAGAAATCTGGACCTTTTCAAATATTTGTGGGTTTAAAACCAACTACAAACTTTCTAGAATGCTTAAAATTTGCTATGTTTAATAATTCTCTCTTACTTTTTTTTTTTCCTCCCCACAGATTTTTTCCTATAATACTTTCTATATCCAGCCTAATACCACTGTGTAGGTATTTCTGCCCACTAGCCCTCCCTAAAGCAAGCAGATTTCTGGCAAAGCTGAGATTTTTATCACCTTCATTCTTTACATAGTTTATCAACAGCTCTCTGTTTAAAGGTACATGCAGCAATGGAACCACAAAGGTCCGAAGTAAATCTTATTCAAAAATTATTTCATATATTGCATCCTAACTTCTCTGATGTCTATCCCTCCTCATAAATTAAGCCTTCTCAACAGTTTTATAATTTCCTTTGTAATTTCCTTCTTATCAGGTCCTTTACAGAACATACCATTTCTGACGGTCTGCAAAATAATCTCCAATAGCATTGTGAGCTTGTTCAAGAAGGGCATCATCTGAATCACCTGAGCCAGTTTTCAACAGCTGCAATACTCGAAACCAATCTCCTAGTTTTATCCGTAGGCCAATGGCAAGATCTCTAATATAAACAGAAAATAGCAGAAAAAAGTCAAAGACAATAAAATAGTTAACAAAAATCTTGAGAAAAGCATCCAAAGTATTTTCCTGTTCATAACCTACAACACAGGTATCACAACGATCCCAGATAGCCAATTTACAATTTAAACAGTATTCCAGAAAGGCAACTACTCAGAAAGCTCATAGGTTACACCATACATATACAGTTCTCTATTAACGATACTCCTGTGTGAGGAATTAAGTAAGCAGCTGGTGAGATACTTGGACTGTGTCTCCTTCAGGTTTCATCTTATTCTTTGTACTATTCTTTATCTTACACTGCTGACTGCAACAATAGATGGCAGCAGCTGCAAAAGGCTAAAAGCAGAAGGGAGATGAGTGGAAAGGCCAAGGAGCAAGGGATATGAATAACAGAAGCAAAAGCTGAGATGTAACAAAATGGATTTCAGAGACTTTGCTTTCAGATTTAAGATGACTTTGGATGAAGGTGAAAGGACTCAGCAGCAGTCTTTCCTTTTTATTATTCATGCATACACAGGACCCACCATGTGAATGTCTGGCATGTTTTTTGCACCATATAGGATAATTCTATATTACTTCATATATACGTAATTCTGCAAGTGCACAGAAAATAAATGGGAGAGATACATAGACTTCTTTTAAAAATGCCCTAAACGTACAAGTGAGTTAAAGAAGGTGACAGCAAGTCAGTGCAGCCAACTAAATAAGAGAATATAATAATTCAAAATTGTATTTGAAAAATAGATTTGTTTCAGCCTGATTTATGGTATGTCCTTATCAAGATTTTTGTAGTGGTAAGGAGACAAAGAAGGTCAATACAGAATTCCCATATTCTTGTAGCTGAAGAATAAGATGCTCTACTGGTAAAGAAACCAGTTTAAAAAAAAAAAAAAAAAAAAAAAAANAAAAAAAAAAAAAAAAAAAAAAAAAAAAAAAAAAAGTCTCTGACTTCTGTGATCCTATAATAACCAAATTCCTCTTCAGCCATATGGAAAAAAATACACCATACCTAAAAATTGGTGCTGCAGTGCGACTGAAGTACTTGTGAGGCAGTCCACCTCTCAAACCAGCCTACTTCCATGGGATAATTAGTTATATGTAAGAAACTTTTCCATTTGCAGGCTCTAATGTGAATCTCTCCCCAGCTCCTGGATTCCCTACAACCCCTTGCTGGGGAAGAGGAAGGTTTCTCATTCTTGCAGCATGAAAAAAAGAAATATATTTTTCTCCATCATTCCCTACCTTTTTTTTAAATGCCTTTCGTTAATTAAAATTTAAAAATATCACATACATAAGTGATTCATGCTTCTGCATGTTTGACCACCATCTACAGGCTACATCGTACAACTGCTGCTTATTATTTCTCATTATCTTTCTGCAGTAAAGACAGTGCTCTAGCTAATTACTTAGCATTAATTTATATTTCCCAGTAATATTATAATTTTGTTTTATTTGTTTTCATTCCTGAGCAAAAATTCCATTGATCGGTCCACAATTTCATCTTTTCTGTCTCTCCAGAGATTACAGTTCATTAAAAACATTGTTGTTTGCATATACAGTCGGAAAGAATGTGTGCTTGGCTACTAGCTCAGAGCAACAGTACATAAATTAAACATCAGTTAAGATTGTTTATTTGTATTTTTGGAATCCCAGTTGAACTATGCAAAAGTACTTGCAAAAAGCTCACTGAGCTGCTGAGGTTTTGCAAACAGTTTGGAATACGTTGATTTACATATAGAATTGGTTATCTACAGATACAACAAAAGTCTCTCCATTTGAGCCTTTTCTGACTTTCCAGAAACTGGTAGAGTCTTCAGTGCTAAAACAGCCATTCCTTACTAAGACAAGCATTATTTTTTTCCAGCCTTTTTTTACATTTTTTTTGCTGCTGAGTGGACTACATGCAGTTACCTTCGGTCCATATCCAGATACATTCTTTCAGCTTCTTCAAATCTGCTAAAGTAGGCTGCCACTTCCGCTTGCTTCATCGACTCGCTTTGCAGGTTGCCTAGACACTTCACAAATTTAATACCTTGATAATCTTTGCAACGTACAAAAGCTTGTTCAGCAGTCTGCAGATCCAGCTTCTGAAGAGCAGCTTCAGCCAGGAGACGCCTGTGTGAAAAACAAACATGACAGATGGAAAAGCAGCTATAAAGGACATTAAATAAGGATCCATTTAACTAGTTATTATTTAAAGAAGACATTCAAGTTACTGCAATTGTACTGTTACTCAGTAGTACGTTTGTCCCTAGTACATTCTGTGATCTTCCCAGTACGTGCTCAGGGAAAGAGGTTCAAATAATTGCTGATACTCTTGTTCAGCTGTTCAAATGGACACTGGAATGGTCTGGAAGGAATGGGCAGTTTGAGTACTACAGTTGTCCTATATGAAATATATTGCTAGTCTCAATGCAGCTTCCTTTAGATTCACCCCTAAAAACAGAGAGCACTGTGTTTTGGAGCAAAACAAGAGCAAAAAGGTGTCTCGAGCCTAAGCCTGTACTCTGTACCCACTAACGTGACACACACAGCATTGCCTTCCATCCTGCATACTACAACATTCATAAAATCACAGAGTTCCAGTTTAACTACAGCAGCTGAGCACGGTTACTTCCCCCCCGCACCTCCCCTTTTTCTTAAATTACTCTATTTAAAGTGTATACTGCTTTGACTGGTTTTGACTTGAGGTTTTGTACTTTAATACTAGATCTGTCTAAACAGTACAAGAATAGAAAAGAAAACACTTAAAGTTGGTTTATAAAGAGTTTTTACCAAAGTCTGGGATGTGGATTGTCTTCTATGAACTGGGAAGATTCCTCAATGCCAACTTTTTCAATCAATGCTCGACTGTCTCGTAATGACCGAATCTCAAAATTGATGATGTAATCTTTGTTAGGATGTTCAGGATTCTAATGTAATGGATAAAGAAACGTAATTTTATTCCGTGACACCTTTATTTTCATTCAACATTGATATCTGCTGTTCAAATCATTATGACAGACCCCAACTTTTCCTACAAAATAAATTAATTATTCTTACCTTTAATATTTCATCCAGAAGAACAGATTTGATTTCTAAATCTTCAAAGTTGCAAATATATCCAGAAGTTTGTATAGGTTCCTTAAATAAGTTATAAAAGAATGAACTTGTATTCTGCCTGATTAAATCCTAACCAAATCTTTTATGTATACATAGAGACTTTCTTCTTCTCTAAACTAGGATTTAATTGCATTTCCATCAAGAAACAAATACTAAAATCTCTAATATTATTAACAACTTTATATACACCAACGTAATTTAAAACCCTCATGTTTTCTATAACTGAATTCTGAGAAAAAGATAAAAGAACACCTGCCAATTTTTCAATTTTACTAAACTGTCTTTTATAAATATCTTTACTAAAATTGTGTTTATACATTCCAAAGCATACAAAATGTATGGCCTTGAAAACATGCCATACATTTAAGAAAAATATGACAGCATTTTTATGTTTCCAGGAGTGACAGTTCATTTTACTAATTTGTTTCTAAACAACACTCCCACATCAGAGCTGATGAGATTCTGAGACTTCCAAAAGCAAGTTTATTTATATAAATACTTGCCTAGTTGAACAGTAATCACAAAAATAATACTATTCAGCATAGAGCCATTAACTTACAAGAGAATTTGCAAAATGAGTAGTTTACTTATGTTAATATTTACCTCTGGATCCAGGTTTCTGAAAACATACATTCTTGTTTTTTCCATCATTGCAAACAGATCTGGGTTATCTTTGGCCCATTTCATATCCCAGACATCTTTGCGTTCCAGTTTCAGCTGCTCACCTATCACTTGCTGTCCTGTGCTGTCTACTGCCCGTGCATCCAAGTCAAAGAATGTCAAAACACCTGAAAGGTCTATGATAGCAACACGACTACAGAAAAAAAAAAACAAAGGAAGAAAAAATAAGAGAGCTGAAAAATATTGTTCAAGGTTGTAAATATGGAACAGTTCCCTAAACTGGCACACACAGGCCAAATTTTCCCCCTAATCTAATAGCAGCGTAGTTCCATAGATTCAGCAAGATGCATCGGCGCAGCAGAAAGGGACCAGAAAGAAGTTTTTCATTTGCTCATACAGGGTCTGGCCCAGCAAAGGTTGTAAAATATGTCCAGTTTTCATCCAGCATTTTGAAGATCCTTAGAACTTCAGATACCAAATTGAGTAAATTGCAGGTTCTGTCCCTTGCCAAGCTTTTCTTGACAGAGCCTAAAATTAACAACCAAACAGATTTGGTTCTCATTATTTACTAGGAGGCAATGAAGCAGATTATTAATTGAAAAAGACAGTGCAGTGATGTGAACTGCTAACCTCTAAACCAGGATTTCTTATTTTAGGTTTTTTCCCCAACAATATTAAATATAATCCAATTAATCTCTGAAGTCCTTTAAAATGTGGGAAAAATGCAATTTCTAAAGGGCTACATTGGAAAATTTCCTGTTAAACAAGTCTTCAGTGAATCATAGTAGCCTGTATTTACTACAATACCATTTTAAAAGCATTTCTAAATATTGAATAGTAACCACTATTCAAGTTTCAAAAGTAATTTAGAAGATTAACTTCAAAATGGTTACGGATCTGAGACTTTTTCACTAGCACAAAGTCATTTAGAAAGGAAGCAGTTTGGGTTCGAAACAAAATTAATGAGACTGAGTAGATCACATTGCCTTTTCAGTGAAGCGATCTACTTTGGGTCTACACCTAAAAAGGTGAACAATTACACATGCATTATGAATTTTTTTTTAAATTATAAAGTTATTTTGAAGTGGTTAAAATTGTCTTACAAGTCCTCTTTACTCAGTATATGTTTGCTTTTTCTGCTAGGACTCTCAGGCTCTCTCTTGAGAAGAAATAGCTGTTAAGTAGAAGGCAACTTCAGTATTGGCATAGCTGAAACTTAGAAAAACCAGTCTTATGAGAAGCCTTGCCACCAGCTACAAGATTGTAACAATGGAAAATTAACAGGGGATGAACAAAGATTCCAGGCGTTAGAAGGACACAGAAATAAAAAGAAGCCTTAGAAAATTTTAGGTTATGACATTATTTCATCAGTTCATGTCAAGATCACAGGAAACTCATGTTTGGTTCACCCAATAAAGATTTTTTCTAAGTGTACATTTCCTTATACTCCCCCACACCCCCGAGTCAAAACATGATTGCTTTACTAGCAGTCTCTCAGAGCACTCTGATGACTGGCCAGGTGTAATTAATTACTAATAATAAATTGTTAAGCAACCATTAACAACAACTAAAATTAATAGTTTAATTTAAAGTAAAATTAGTACATAATTATTATAGATTCACAGAATTAGTAGTTTAATTTTAAAATGGGATATCTGCACTAGAAGAGGATCTGTAACTTACCTGGAGTTGCAATTCAAAGACAACTGATACGCCCGACAGTTGAGGGTATACTTCTGTACCATACCAACACTAGGAAGACTGTATCTCTGAATAGTGCCAGATTCTCTTCCCTAGAAAAAAACAGTGCTTGCTTATTGTGAGAATATTTCCATAAAAAAACCCCAACTCTTTAAAAAGGGTCTATTTATATGCTCTTCTAGACAAAAGAGTTTTTAGATAAGTGACAGAGACAGAGAGGGAATGTCATCACCCTGAAAGTTCTGAATTCTGCTGTTTAAAAAAAATACTTTCTTAAGATGCTACAATTTACAGATCTGCTTAAATCAGAGCTATTAAAATGAAAAGCCATAGTCCACTTTCAACTCACTGAACAGTTTCAGGAGCCTGCCAATTCCCCATGAACTTTCAGACATGTTCTACTTAACAAAAAAGGAGAACAGTGAATAGATCTCCTCTCCCACACTAGCTTCATGACAGTACCAGTTTGGCTCTGAAAGCGATACAGCTATGTTCACATAGTGCTGTCTGTTATTTATTACTTCACCAATTACCAATTACTTCAAGACCTGAGCTAGCTTTAAAAGCAAATGCTGTAAAATAGACCTCTTGTTCAAAGGCTTAAGTAACAGTAAATAAATTTAAGCACCAATGTGGTTCATCTTTGTTTTGCTGAATGACACACACGTGCCGTGTGTCAAGTCACCCTCAGACCAACAGTCCAAAATGAGCTGGACACATCCCTGGACTGAAATGATCACTATTTTCTCATGGTGCTTCTGCAGACTGAATAACATACCCAGATTATTTTATCTACTGTTTAACCGTTATGCTGGAAATGAATCAATATTAAGTATTAAGGTACTCCAAAGTTGTTATTTTGTTTGGGGTTTTTTCCCCCAAAGCCACCCGTAAGATCCTCAGCATAAATCAACTTTGATATTTGACTTTTTCACACCTGTATATAAACTGAAAAGCAGATTAGGTTTTCTAACACTTATAACCAAACCACTGTAATATGCACTGAGCTCCAGCACATTTATTCAGATCTAGTCTCAAAGACATTTCCTCTCCTTCCCTTCCTTTCAACCAATGTCACTGATTAATTATCCTCTTAATTTCATTTTCTCACTCTTACTCTTCAAGCACAAACAGAATCCCATAGTTAACTACTAACTTTTAACTAGCACTTTTTTCATTCATGTTTTTTCCCCCATGACCCACTGATTTTATAAAATCCAGTCAAAAGGTTAAACAAAAAATAATAATAAAAAAAAAAAATCACTGGAGCAGAAACGTGGGAAACCATCAAGATCTTTCTTGGGAAGGTAGATAAAGTGAAGAAAAAGTGTTCTTTTTCAATCTCTGTTCTGCTTGGTTAGTTTGTTTTAAAGCCCACACATATGTCTGTTCATCTAATGAGATCACTCTTTTCAGATGGGAAAAAAAAGAATGCGCTGTTTGGCATGATACAATACTTCATACATAATACATAGGTTTAATCCATAAATGTATTAATATGTGTATAGAATACTACATATATGTTATTATCTATCATACATTATACCATTATTAGATAAATAGACAGACTTTGTAATTCTTTGTGCATTTACATGCAGCCTGGAAGAGACTTCCTAGAACTCACTTTTCAGAATTAAGTCCTGACCTGCGATTTATCAAACCCTACGTATAAGTACTAACTCAGACAACTAGTCTGTACTTAAATTGTAAGCACTTAGTAAATTAATCCTCCTAAAGAAAAAGCACAGGTTAATGGAAGAACCTATTAAAGTTATCTTTGAAGATGTCTAGAAAGATATTTCATCTGTGTAAATTCTAAATTCAGAAATGCTTTGAAATTATCATTGCAGAAGAATCTCCTGCCTGCAAGCACAAGAGGCAATTAAGAGTTATTTTAATACTGTAACTTACCACAAGGAGCATCTTATCAGATGCTGTTATTGCACAAATTGGATCTCTTGTTCCCTGGAAGTACACAAGCGGTATCAATATCAATTTTAATATAACAGTAAGAATGCACTACTAAAGAAAGCTTTATTTAAACGTACAAGAATGTTGCTAAGTATCCACATGTAAAGGGGCTATCAAATCTTGTCAGTATACAGTAAATCCACGGTTTATGAGATTAGTAGCCTTTACTATGGGAATCATGGCAATAATATTAACAGCTTCCTTTCTTCTCATATCCCTCCCCCAGAAAAATAAGAAACACAAAAAAATAACAGGTGTTTAACAGAAAATACAAAAAAAATCAACTGTCCCTGACTTGCAAGGCCTCTAATAAATGTCAGGTGTATTGGTAAGTACAGAAGTGAGCGCACGGGTGCAGGCGCACACACAAAGTGAGAAAAGCCAAAAGTACTACAAAACATTACAGGAGCTACTGAGTTCCAACAAGCTTACACTTCATTGAAGTAAGGGGAGCTGCTGCTCACCAAAATGGCAGTAGTTGTTTACATACGGGACTCCAAAATTTACTTTTTCTATGCTCCCTACAGTTCGGTGTGCATTTCCAATAATACATAATCATCAGTATACATCAGTAATACATAATCGTACAGTAACAAGGGACTAACCAGAGGGAAAGAAAAATAACACTTAATACAAAAAGTAGAAAAGAAAGTTTAAGCATGACCACTTCTACTAATGGAAATCTATGAAAATAAACAAAGCAATGCTAACTACTCTTTCAAGTTCCCAGTGACATCACAATGAACTAATTAAAAAGATCACTCACTTCAGTAGCTCTGCTGTAATCAAGGTGTCCGTCTGCAGATCCTGAAGGGGTATCATCAATATGATAAATCCTATAGAAAAGGAAAGTTAGAAGAAAAAGTTAGTCCAAAGAAAGGATCATTTTTGACAGCATATAGGTATCTTCAGTCCTTGGAAAAGAAACCATTGAAACTGGAAAAGAGAATAAAAGCTATACCTGTTCTTCTGTTTCAGTAGTAGCCATTTTGATAACCCTGTTTTGTATTGATAGAAAGATATGGTGCTTCCTTTCACTTTCACAGCCTCTGATGATCTATTCCCATATCACCTATGAACTTCCATTCTGCAACAAGAAGTTCCTGCAAACCATCAACCACCCCAGTTGCCTCTTTTCAAACGTATTTCCTCAGGCTTTTCTCCATACATCTGAAGAGCTTCACGTTCATATCCACAAAATCTATGCATTACTGTATTCAATACTTCACCATATCTTCTCTTTTGCCTTAAAAACTAGCATTAGGAAAGATCTTAGAGTGCTAAAAATCATAGATTATGCTGAATGACAACTGTTTCCCTTTTCAGTATTTCTACCAAATTTACAATCTTGTCCAAGGTCAGGACAGTCAGCTACTAGAACAATATAAGTTTTTACACCGTGTTTATTATTATATATAGGCATATGGTAACAGGAGATGGCACCTTTATAGAAAGATGCTATAGCATCTCTATAGAAGAAAACATAAGATAACACAAAAGAAAATCCTAACAAAGTTGCAAGTTTGTGGAGGTGACAGAAAAGTTAGTGCCACTAATGAACACCTGGGAAGGAAATATTTTGGAGGCAAGATGATGTTGACTTTAGCTTCTTTAGTTTGAAAAGATAAAAGTCCATTTAAGATTAGGTGTCAAAGATACAATCAAACAGAAGCGTATTTAGAGAAGAACTAGCTGGATAGACTGTGTCCTTACAGCTAAAGTTATCAGAGGGAATATGGGTGCCTGGAGACTAAGAGTATGGAGAAGAAAAAAGGCAGGGGGGGCGGGGGAAGAGACGGAGACACTAAACAGGAAATACTACAAAAAAAGTCTGAGAGATTTGGGTAACAAACACACATTTATTATGAAAAACTATTATTCAGTATTTAATCTTACAAGCCTGCAAGGCAACAAATCAGCGTAGAAAAATGAGGAGACAGGAGTTTGTATTTCAGGCATGGAAGAATCCGCCCTTATCAATGATACCAATGCAAAGGAAGAAAAATTATAAAGTCTGGAGACAAACCTTTCCCTGCCTTCTTTTCTGGTCCGTGCTACCTGATTAATTTCCATTGCTGTGAGCTTCTTGGCCACACGATACTGCCAGACGTAAAATGCTTCTTTTGAAGCTGCTATCACATGTGTTTTGGTCATTGTGACAAACAACGGCCCTGTTATGAAACCCAAATGGTTGTAAAATTAGTGTGGCAAGCATTGGACTAATACTAATTCGTAAAGTTTTTCCTAGATGGATGAAACCATATCTCCATACGTTAAAAGCAAAAAAAAAAAAAAAAAAAAAACCACGAGAGCAAATGAAAAACCCAAAACCCACAAGACACAATCTACCAGCAGTTTTCACTAATTGCCAAGAAATTCCTTTGGGGCCTTGCTCAGAAGAACTGAGAAATTCTTTACAAGTTCTGATTTTAAAATGAATGGGTTTTTTTCCCCAGTTATTTCAGCAAATTCTCATGTGCTAATGAAGAAGACATTGAATGCGTATACAAAAATTTTCAGGTTAATGACCAGTTCAGGAATATCTCAAGTCTCTAACAAGATCTGTAACGTGCCCATGTATCTGACATCTTTGTAATTATTCAAATATGAACAAAAGGAAGATTACTCAGAAGCTGACAATCTAGAATAGATTCTTTGATTAGTACCACTTAAAAAACCAATCAGTAAGTTTTGAGTTAGACAGGACCTAGAAATGCTGTTTGTATCTTAGTTAATAGCTGGGCCAAATAACAATTCCCTACCTGCATGGCAGCAAATTAAATATTTAGCAAAGCATGCCCTTAGTCTTACTTTACAGCACCCAAAGATGACAGTGTAGGAAGGCAGGGCATTTTCTTTACTTTAGCCTTAAGCCCATTTAGAATATGCAGAGATACATTTAGAGTATCTCTTTCTTGATCTCAATGTTTAGTGAACAAAAAAAAAAAAAAAAAAAAAACAAATCAAACCATTACATTATTCTTTATAATACAGTCCTGACTGTATCTGTTTTCCTTTTACAATCCTTTGTTTCACCTTTCTGAAAACCAGTGAATGCACACTAAAAGGCACAGAAACATGTAGAAACCTAAAGTAAATCCCCTAATATCTTCAAATTCAATAAGTAAATCGGTATGCTGCCAAGCAAAAAGTCAGAAGAATTGTGTAGCCCAGCCTCTTAGTGAAACAGTTGCATATAGATTATATGCTGTGAGCACAAAATCTGATTCTTTTACAGCGAATCTCAATTTTTCTGTATTTTAGCACAGAGCAGAACTCTGGAGGGAGCTATAAGCCTGCCATAAAGAAGAGCAATGCTACAAGAGACAGATGGGGGAAGATTGGTAGAACAGATTTCATTTCTTTGAAACCAAGAGGATTATATAAACTACCTGATGGCTCTAGAATACTTTTTAGTATAAATGCAAATACTGGATAAGAAGGCTTACTGATGACGGTGAACATGTGAGCAGCAGAGTTGTTTACATTATAAGCAACTCGGTGTATGCCATATACTTCTAACACATTTATTTCAATAATTAGTCACGTACAACTGAAGGATACAGTCACCTCGTTTTCACTAACAGCATTAACATATTTTATGTATTTCCTCTGCTTTTTTATCACCTTGCAGCTGTACATACCATAACAGTCAATGGATTTATTCTTACAAAATTGAATATCAGACTCTCCTGACCTGTGAGGGAATAAGGTTTTCTCTTCCTAAAAATCACAACATTTTAGTACCAAGCCTCATATTTAGACTCACCTGAATCAATGTTTAAACACTTTACTCCAAGACAATGCTAAACCAAGCCCATATCTGAAAGTCAGGAGCATTCCTCAGACCCACCAGATGATTCCTCGTTCGACCTACAGCTTCCATGAACCCTAAACTTTCTCATTTGTGCACACCTCGAAGTACCACAATCTGAGAAAAAAAGGATGTTTACATAAGGTCTGTTGTGGTCCAGAAACAAGATGGCAACCTATGCTTTATCCAGAGGATTACAAACAATTAGGCATTTTATGAACATGCCTAAGACTTAAATTGATGTTGTTGTCAAAAGCACCCACACACCAACTCCTGACACGTCTCCCTGCCACTTCTTTTATATCATCTCTAGCAGTAGCTTGACCACAGAGTGAGGGGGATCAGTTTATTCATCTAACTGAGCTAGAAATTAAATAAATAAAAGATTAGTTTAAGTTGGATTAAAGAGAGAATCACAGATGTTGGAGAGGGCAGGAATGAGCAGCCAGCATGGAGAGCAGGGCCTTCCCTTCTTTGCAACAGTAGGCTAAACGACGATTGGATTTCAGCCAAATGTGAAATTGCAGGGAGAGGAATACACAGCACACAGACACAATCATCAGGATCACATTCACTCAAAAAATCACATCTGGAAGAGCAGTATGTGGGAACCAATGCTTTTATTGCCTATATAGCTTAAAAACTTGCATACAAGTAGGACATAAGGGACTTTTTCTAGAATTGGTTAGCATTTTATACTGGACAGTCATTAAACAAGCAAGCAAACAAACAAAACAAAACAAAAACTAAAACCAACAGAATAATCTGTAGAAAAAGAAACTAAAATTTAAGTCTAGACTAGACATTAGGAAACATTTATTTACCAAGATGGTAGTCAAATACTGAACAGACATCCTAGAGAGGTAGTCAATTCCCCAAGCCTGTCAGTGTTTAAAAGGCCTTTGCACAATGCCCTGAATGACATGCTTGAACTTCTGGTCAACCCTGAAGTAGTCAGGCACCGGGATTAGGTGATCGCTGTAGATCCCTTCTAACTGAACTATTCCATTTGATTCTGTTCCCCCTCCTCCAAGCCTTAATCACTGGGCTACAGTCTGCCCCTGAAATGCTCTCCTTCTTGGCTGCGTAACAGCATAACTTCAACACAAGGAAAGGATGCCCCAGCCACTCCAAGTCTGAGCTGACGCTGGGGCAGAGAAGGAAGGGATTTATTCTTTCCTGGGAAAGGAAAGATGCTCATTTCCATCCCTTCGGGCTGAGAAATATCTAGAATCTCTTCCAAGGCAGCTGGTTTAACCACTTAAGTTTCCTTTAGTGTAGGGAGGTATTATCATCTTATACAGTGGCCTCGATTCTAGCAGCAAGCGTTGCTCACTTGGGCATCAGTGCCCTTCAAAGAATTCATGCTCCGATTATTCAGCAGACAGAAAAGCAAGCACCTTATGTCAGAAGGAGGCAAGGGATTTGGATGCTTGTCTGGTCAGCATTTCCACTGCACGCTTTCCAAGCTAAACATATGGACTTCTTAGATTGTTTAGCTCTTCCCACCGATTCTGCAGCTAGGTAACTTCAGTATTAATGTCTTAATACTTAACTTTCAGACCTCAAAAATAGGTACGGAAAACATTTAAACAGATGCCTCAGTGACCGAATACTGAATAGGATTAAACGCACCATCCCACCAAAACAATGTCAACATATGAAACAACTGCCCTGTAAGTTTTCTCTGGCCCTTCTTTCTCTTCTCACCTCATTTCTCTTCATTGTTCCTTCATAAAGTTCCCTGAAAGAGGGAAACTTTTTTTCTTGGATATCCAGGAATTTTGAAAAACCTTCTGCAACGTCTGTATTTCATCCACACTCACTCTATCTCACTTCAAAACAGTTAGAAAACACCTGGTTTAGTGTCTAATGTTCATTAAAAAGAATAGATGGAGAACAAACTTCATGCATGACTATACTACTTCACTGCATGAAAAAGCTGAGACACTTTTAGTATATGAAATAGGATATACAAACCCAAGAGAGACAAGTAATCCCACTGAAGTCTGATGGAAAGGAAGCAATCTGACAGTCACACACAAGACTAAACTGCTGTTTTCATACAAGCCTATTACAGGCTGTTCCTGAGAAACTGGGACAAACTTAGTCTGATCAATAACATCTACCTAATTTTAGAGCTTGATTCACATGTCTCTAGAAGCGTTAGCTCATAAATAGAAAACATCAGACAGCAAAAGAGGCAACTGAACTGTGCATGGGACAACTCATGACTACACTTTACAGAACGTACAGAAATACTAAAAATCAGTTCAGGTTTACTGTAAAATCGTCAAGTTTAAGTAACAGCAATTCAAACGCTGTTTCATATGTAATTCAGTCATCCTTTTTAAGGTGTCTGGGGGGAGATGAGACATCTAGGCATGACCCCAGTGCTCTGCCTTTAATCCACCTGTACGTTGATCAGGCTGTTGTATTCATTTCACTGGGCACTAAGACACATGTGAAAGATAACTCAACACCTCACTCTGTCAGTGCTTCTAAGCACATGTAAGAAGATGATATAATCCAGCCTGAGTGACATTTTCTTAGCAGATACCATCTGTTGTGTTTCCATTAAAAAGATATTATATAACAAGATATTTAACCTTCTGCAGTTTATATTTAGTTATTCATGAAAGGACTTTGACAGAAAGCCCATGAGCCCATGAAAACAGAAGAAACTATGTTGGTTAATTTCTGCACCCAAGTAGATGGAACATAATAATGCTAGACAAGAGAGAAAAGATAGGCTAGCAAACACTAGCTATTGTGAAGGACACTAAAAACAAAGCACAGGAAGCACAGGAAGAAAAATGCCCTTGGAGAAAATAAAGAGCATCGTGAGGAAGAGTTTTAAGATGTAACCATCCATCAATGTCTACAAAAGTTGAAGTGATGGCCTTTTACCAGATAATGACTGATTAATCCTTTTTTGCCATCGTTAGCAGAGGCAAGCATTTAAAAGGTAATGACATAATTAAAAACTGAAGAGAATAATGGGAATAAGGTGTGGGGGTTTTTTTTGAGTCCTTTTGAAACCATTGGCTCAGAGCCCAACAACGAAATCTCCTGGAGGTGAATCAAATGTTGCACACTGTCACAATTACTTTTTCATTAGGAGATTAATACACTTTGTTGAAACAATCTTATAATGTTATAAATTGACATTTCGTACAAATTGTGCCTTAATACACATTCTCAGATGTATTATTCAAATGCTGTCAGCTAATTAACATCCCTAGATTAGCAATTTTCTTTCTGCACTATCAATTTCCTACTAGGTCAAATCCAAAGAGACCTGCAGAGTACCAAAGTCTCAAGAAAGAGTACAACCTTTATGCTCCGTAGAGCACCAGGTGATTGCTATTCCAACAAAGGGCAGCCTGGTCAAAAACAAAGATACCGTGTGTTCAATTTGCAGTAACTACAGCCAGTCAAAAAAATATAGCTTAGACTCATGTCAGTCAAAAGCATCCTCTTAGGAATAGGCAGGAGCACACAGATAGCAAGTCACCTGCTGAGGAACATCCTACTATAAGAAAGCATTTTTCATAAGCATTTATGAAAAACAGATAAAATAATAAACTAAGTGTTTTTTAAACC
The DNA here is from genome assembly GCA_013398155.1 of Pedionomus torquatus. Taxonomy (NCBI): domain Eukaryota; kingdom Metazoa; phylum Chordata; class Aves; order Charadriiformes; family Pedionomidae; genus Pedionomus; species Pedionomus torquatus. Next base: position 30,384 of record VZRU01000225.1, read on the forward strand.
ACTCTGATAGATGGCATTTACAAGTTCAAAGTAAAAATTACTTAAGCAAACTCCTTTTCTGGATGGAAATCAATGCAACAGTTTATCACTTCACTAAAAGAGAATAGCCTGAAAAACTGTTTTAGTACAAAGAAGAGAAAGAATTTCACAGACATACAATGGTTTTTTCATAAGTCAATAATACCCCTCCAATTATCTTGAGTAAGATATCTTTGTACTGCTTATATCTTACACTATTAATGATTACACTCCTCTAGTAACTGATTTAAAGCTGATTATTTTTTTTTTTAATTTATAAACAGGACATGAGGATAATGATTTTGTTAGAAATGATGCCCTAACTGGAATCTTAAAAGAACTTAGATAAAGGTCTTCTGCCTTAAAGCCTTTCCAAGGTTTTCTCTCTCTATTGACCTCAGCAGGGCCAGGCAGCTGCTTAAGTTCAGCATCCTGTCAAACTGGAACAATTATACTTTGTACTGCCAAGAAGCTCCAACTGTGACAAATAGCATGATATACTGTCTATTAAGACCTTGACTGCATTCAAGTGTCTACACCTCACACAAAATGACCTTATGTTATAAATATTTCAGATTGTTCTAGAAAGTTGTATTTTCAAAGGTTACAGAAAATGAAAGCAACTATGATAAAACCAGTGCAATGTGTTCCCAAAGTGTTACATTTATAGACATTTGCTTTTCACTTTCATCTCCAATCCTGTCTGTAAATTTGGTGGGCTAACTTTAAAGGAGTCTTACAGGATGAATATATTAAAAAAAAAAAATTAAAAAGGGTGAATCTTTGGCTGTATTTACTATATAGCAGTAAAAGACCTGCTTGTTATGTTTGAACTACTGAGACTACAGAAATTTTTCAGGACTCCGAAATGCAAATATTCCTAACCTCAAGTATTTGCCTGTCTCTGAGACTGAAGGTTCTAACACTGAGCATTTTCACAAATGAACCCGCTCTAGGAAACAGCATTGTAGATCTATGCACTAAACTGATCCTCTGACACTAGAGGGAACAAAAGCAGACTGCAGAAAACTCACTTAAGTTAGAGAAGCTCTTTCCATATTGTTTAATCTGTTCAGCACAATTCAAATACAGTTGGAACAACTACAGCATTTTTCAATCAAACACCATTTCTCTTTAACTGTTTTCAGTCACTGGAAGAGATTCTTTTCTGGTGTACAGACAGCTGTAGGAGGGAGGTTGTAATAAGGGAAAGCTAAAGAAACTGATACTTTTGTTTATAATGTAAATAAGTAAAACTGTCACAGATAGATTTACAAAGTTCATATAAACAGAATATTAAACAAATACAAAGAATAGCGTTTAAACACAGTTGGAGGTGTAGGTACAAAGATAATTTTGACTGTTTGAGTGGGATTTGTCTTCCCTAATTTTAGACATCTCTGACAGAGATGAGTTGGTTGCCCTGGGCTTCTTTGTACCCAATGAAGAGCACAAAGACCCCTTTCAAGAATGATTCACGAAACTTATTTTAGATATCAACTGTACAAACAAGATTAACTACTCCCTAGAAGTCCCCAAAACCTCCTCCCACCGCCCTAATCCCACCTGTCAAGTACATCCAGGAGACTAGTAGGCACATACAGTGTAGACATCTCATCAGGAATGGAGACAGGACAGAGGGGACTCAGCAGACACCCCACCCACACTGCTACCACCCACCACATCATCTCACTTCAGTGCTCAGTTTTGGGTTGAAGTTTGTTTTTTTTTCCCCCCATCCATTGTAAAATTCTTGGTATTTAATTTCCTGGGCACTTCATTCCTTTAAGATTCTGATATGCCAACCCTATTATAAAAGGTGGCAAAACCTTCATCAAACTGACACAAAGTAGTACTACAATATTTCATACATATTCTATATGACAAAGAATTCAAACTCGTTCATCCAAGCAGGATGCTCTTCATTTCATAGGGCCAATTTCCTCCTGGTATCACTGAAAAACTGAACAATGTTAGAAAATGGCTCTTACAAACTTAGTTAATATATAACAGAACTGTTTAGTAGCACTGGTTGAGGAAAATAAACATTTTTATGATCTCTACTATTTCTTTTCTTTGGTTGATTTTTTTTTTTGCTACCTATATTCTTCTGTGAATTGTTGTTACTTCCTTGTTTTATAGTTCCTCACCTTACTTTCCTCATCATTTCTACCTTACTAAAACTTCATTAGACACTTTTCCCATCTATTTTATCAGACTGAATGATTGTTTATTGTTTAACATTAACGTCAAATACTAGCCTTCTGGCTTCAATCAAGCTTCTCTAATGAGGTTATCTTAGACAAAAATGTTACTTCTTGCAGAGGGGATGAAACAATGGTTCTAGGAGGCAATTTACATCAAACAAAGTTCATGAGGTTTCTTATTATAATAGCCACATGTCTTTTTGACAAAGATTTCCTTTGTGGGTTGTTTTTTTTTTTCTTTTTTGTTTTTTTTTTTTGTAACTTAAAACTAATTTCTGCAGAATCACAGCATGTAAGTTCCAAAGCTATATACACATATATGTGACCAGAAAGTGCTCTCCCACTGAGCACAGCAGTGATACAGTGTATCCCACCTTTCTAACACAGAGAAATCAGGTTAGAAGTCTACTCCCAAATATACTTTCTACTTATTTTATCTAAGAGGTTCTAAAAATAGTTCTGTACTTTGCATTTAAATAACTACAGGCTCCCCTCATTCCAAAGCAAATAAATATTTTTGCTGCAACGTCACTGAAAATGATTCAGCCTTTCAACAAACAGAAACGTTAATCAAAGAATCAAGCTTCAAAAAGAAAACTGCAAATGGGGGTCACTGTGTTTATTCTGAATCCAAATTCAGATCTATCTGGATAACAAACCAAAAATAAAGCAAAAAACAACACACAAAAGTGGACTGATTAATCAAAAAGCTGATTAAAGTTTTGTCCCCTTCAAATAGATGAGGGAAGTGCAGACACACTGATCAATTAATGATTTTTACTATCAAGCAGAACTCCCAGAAAAGTGATTTTCAATTTCTTGGCAATCTTCTAGACCACACTCACAGCAAACAAGGAGAAGGGAAAGCCTGGAATTCAGATCTATTTAGGATTTAGGGGTATTTTTGTATGAAAGTTGAGATCAAACTATTTGAATTGCTCTGAGAAACAGGACCCTCTTAAAAAAGAAAACAAAATCCATTTTCTTAAAAAAGGGGTTGAATTACCACTGTTGTGTTGTAATTCACCGCAAATCACCAAGAAGCTCCATTAAAACAAACAAACAAACAAAAAACAGAAAAAAAGGAATAAATTTTAAAATACTGTTGCAAATAGTTAACTGAAAAAATCAATTTAAATATAGCCAATTTTTACATGGAATAGGACTGATTTTATAAGCCACTATTTTTATTAACAGAGTAATTAATAGGTCGTTACCAACACAAACTGACATCACAACATGGGAACCCCCAATTACGTGGGTTTTACATTTAGGGAGAGTCCAAATAGAACTGAAAACCCAACATAAAATCATAGCTACAACCACATGCAGAAAGGAAGGTCACAACACTTGGATGCAGAGGGTGTTACCACACTAATAGTTTCACTGAGCAACAGATTCCCATAAGAAATTTATTATACAGACTAAAAAAAAAAACAAACTGACAGAATAAGATTATTACAAGTTGCTTACCAATATCGATATACTTGGGGTCCAAGGGGGTGCCAATAGAATTGCAGAGAACCAGCACATACTGTATGGAAATAAAAGCAAACATAATTATGGTATTTTTTGTAAATTAGCATGTTCTTCAAGGTTTTCTGTGAAGGTGTATCTCTCAACTCACATTTTACACAGTCTAATGCTGATCAGCAACAGAACACAGAGGGACCATGACTGAAGTAAATATAAAGTAGCATAAGCGTGAGAGTAATGACTATTTGCCAATTAGCATTGTAAACAAAGCCAAGCACAAAACAGGAAAAAAAACCAGCTGTTTAAAGCAAATAAGCAAATCTACCAGACAAAGTACAATATGCAGAATGTACCACCATAAGGGCCCACAGATAACATGTGGGTAAGGGGAGCCCAGGGTGTCTCACCTCCTGCTCTGCGGGGCACACACTGTAAGGAGACTATTTACTAGCACGATAAAGCAGCATTTTCTCAGTGACACAATCCTCACTTAGCTGTTGATGCAAAAGATAATGTAATAAACTTGCTAGCTAGCCCTTGCTAGCTCCCTCAAGAGCTGTAAAGTGAGGAGAATTGTGAATAAAAATAATAATCCCTCTGCCCTGCAGTATCACACATTCTACAAAACTGATGAGTTTCATTAGTTTTGCCTCTCTTGTAATCCTGCTTGGGAAGGCTTTGTTAGCACAGGTACCTCAGATTGATCTGTTAAACTCAGGAAGATGCAAATAAATAAAAATTGACCTAGACACCGATGCTTCATTGTTGTTACTGATGTATTTATGTTTCCAGGCCTAAATCAAGGACTAAAAAGCTTGATGATGATTTCACAGGCAAATAAGAATGTCTTGAATGAGAAGTTGAGAAGTGTGGAAATGGATAAAATCTAAAGATTTTACAGTAAAAGTTAAAACAAACCAACCAACCAAAACAAAACAAACAAAAAAACCCCAGGGCTGCCAGAACTTGAATCACCTAAAAGTTGTTATCCTGACTCCCCAGGAAATGTTAGATAATTAGTTCTTCATAGCTCCTTTGACTCCTGAACAATTAAATTAATTGTGGTAGTAGATTACAGCAATTGTCTATCTTACCTCTTTAAATAGACAGATTATCAGTATCTTATTAATCACATGAGAATGGCAGAATTTAGGTTTTCAGCTACCGTATGAACTTCCTTTTTTCAAATAAAAAGACCTGAAGAAGGATTTATTTTCATTAAATAATTTATTTTTCTGGTAAACTAATAAATACCTCCCAAAATTAGAATTTTTATTTCTTTGTTCATGAGTTAAACTTTCCACCAGCACTCTCAAATTTCTCTTTTCCAAAAAATATGTTGAGTCTCACCTATGTAGGAAACCACACCTAGCTTTGTAAACTATATCTTGTTTCCATTATGCTTACATTAATTCTCTGATAAACTATCCCAACATTTAACTCTTTAATCAATTTATCTTTTATGCCCTTTTTACTTATTTCTGAGGCTCTTACTCAGTAGATCAGAGACTGCCAAGGAGTGATGGTATCTCAGATGGTATCTGAGACAGAGGCTGCATGAGCTACTGGGCTGTTTCTGGGAAAAGGGAGTTTGCACTGTTTAATTTAATCAAAGCAGAAAGCTCAAGCTTTGCTATTGATATCAGCATTAAGTTCTTCATAAATTGCTGACATTCATATCCTCTTGCAATACTTTAAACTGAAATTATTCTCTTTTTGCCCCATCACTTATTGATATACATTTTGCCAGCTTGAAATTTCAATTCTAATGACTGAAATCTATTGCGAAAGAAGTCTGTTTTTCAGAAACCAACTCTAATTAATTGCTTTCCAAAGAATAAGCTTGTTCACTTCATTTCCTATAAGCTGACCTCCCACAGTGTTAATAATTACACTTGGAGCTATCTCAAAATAATTGAAAGATGCTTGTTATCTGCAATTTTCAGATGCTAAAATTAAATCTCTTAGTGTAACTTTCTCAAGCATAAATAAGTCCCTCCACTGTTTGTTTCCTCTTTTAAGAGATACAACCCAGAAAAAATCTCATTTAATTGCACTTAATTTCACCAAGTGTTTTTTCTTCACCATATTTCCACTCCATATGACAGTACATCATTTATTGCACAACTAAGCAAAACAGCACTGAAGCATATTTTTTTTACCGTTGCACCAATTGACTCCATCTCATGCTCCTCCTTTGTAAGCAATGTACAAGTGATATAGAAAATAATACAAAAGTGAACACAGTAAGAAAAACCATGTAACAGTTAGCATAACACTAACCGATGGCATATTAATCTATCATATAATTTATCTAAATAAATAAATAAAATGGAGCAGTTTGTATAACATGTGATTTATATCACCTAAATTTTTTTTTTTTAACTCCACTTCTGACTGATTAAATATTTGTTACCATTCTGATGGATAACTGTTCTTTAGATTTCTAAAGAAACATTAATGTCGAAGGCAGCAATTTTCATTAAGTTAGTAATGGCTACAAGTAGTTAAAATAGAGAGACAGTTAATCAGTTCCACACATTTTTTGCTTTACTTTGTTGGGTGTTGGGGTTGTTGTTAAATATTGGACCCACAAAAGTACCATTTTGTCAAGCGACAATTGAGTGATGCATTCTGACAGAGAGTCAGAATTTTATTAGAATGTCATTTTATTCTGGCTGTAAACCACTGGCATGAGGAAAAAAGCATTTCAAGTGAAAACTAAAAGACAGACTTTACCTGAGGTTGATTTTCATCTGCTTTAGTTGCTAAAACACAGAAGTCTCCATAAGTTGTTATGGAAATCAAGCTCTTGACATATTTCACATATTTCTCATTGTTTTTTGTATCCCAAAAGACTACACAGTATTCTGGACGATCAGGTCGGGTATACGCATAAACAACCGTATTGGAACAGTAACCCCACTGCCAAGAGAGAAGATAAAACCTATCAGAAATTATAAGGATTCAATAATAAATTGTTCACAGCTATGAAAGAAAATGTTTATTTCATATACACAATCAGTATTCAATTCAAGTGATGAACAGATTTATTAAAAGTATGTGAACATAGCTCTGGTAATAAGTTATTTGCATAATTTTTGCCAGTTTTGGCAAAAGAAGACTTCTCATTATGCAGAATAACTTATTGCAATCAGAACTGGAAGATCAACCTCAAAATGTGACAGGATCTCACTTCCCCTTGTTTCTTCTGTGTTTAGTGGGTCCACAGAAATACCCACTGTGATTGTACTTTTTGCCATGAAAACACTTCTATGACTATTGATTTGGAAACCCAAAGTTCATTTCCTAGGGGAAATACAATAAACACCTCAAACAGTGCCATTCCTGAAGTAGATAAAAACAAGGTGTTAATATTAGAGCACTCTAGTAAGTCACATCACCTCTTCCATATTAGTTGCATGAGAAAAGCCATCCCTTACCCCAAAAAGAACATTATTCACGTAACAAGTAACAGAAAGGGCAAAAAGGCAGAAGAAGAAATGAAATATCCAAATACTTTGAAAACCATGAAGATGGAATTCATTGAATTCAACTGATTTAATTATAGAAATTAACAGTGAAAAACCTTTCTAACACAGCAGAATCAGAAGATATCTCAAAAAGGAGGTAAAGCTGACAGAAAACCAAAAAAAAAAGCAAACCACTTATGTACGGTGATGCCACTGTAGAAAAACTAACAGAATTCTCTGCATCAGCATTTACTATAAAAGAGGAGAAAGCTTGTTAGAGAGCTTGCCAGAAGGATACCCACACTCTACAGGGAATGAAAGCAAGATGATGAACTAAACTATCATCAAAGAAATTTTAGAATAAACGTCTCAGACGAATAGTAATAAATTGTCAGAACCCAATGGTTTTCACTCAAGTAGAGTTCTATGGGAATTCAAACACAATGCTCTGGAGTTTAGCCAAAGGAACATGAGTTGGCAGATGTAAAAAGCGTTATGATTCTGGGAATCACAAACCAGTAAACCCAGCTTTCACACAATAATGTTAAAAAAAAATCATAATACAAAACCTAATGGAATTAGATGGACATAGATAAATATAACACACTGGACAGCCATCATATTTTTAGCCTCAGAAGTTTAACTTCATTCATTTATTATTACTTTTCAGAGAGGCAAATGGTAAGCCAATAAACATGACCCAACTTATACCATCTACTTAGATTTTCCAGAAAATCAAGCTCATTCTGAATACAGGAAGAAAAATTAAAGGACTGGAGTAAAGATAGTTCTTGACAACTGAGAGCACTACCCACAGGATCATTCCCAGAGATGCAGACTGGATCTCACACTACTCTGAATATTCAAAGTGTGTGTGAGAGGAGTAAATTATGAGGTAAACATGATTTACAGTTTACTGACTTGTTATCAAATCTACAGCTGATTTTAAGATGTAGCAAAGGACCCGAGAATGCTGGATAATGAGGATATAAAGTGAAATCCAATGTATATTTAAACAAGGTAATATACACTAGAAGAAACATAACTAGAGCTATAGTTTCTAAATTAGCATTATAACTGCAAAAGATACCATTTAAACTACAAGTATTTGAAAAAAAAATTACCTCAATTCGTAGTTTTTTACTGTCATATTATAATTTCAGACCCTCTTTCTCTTATTATGGTAATACTTGAAAAATTTACTGTAAAAATTTTTCTGTAAATTTTCAGTAAATAAAAATTTACTGTATTTACTGTAAATTGGTAAAGATTTAGTATTGGTAAAGTGATACTAACACTTCAGCTCCAGCTCATTAATTTTAATCCAACCTAAATTAATGACAGCTTTGAAATACTACAATTTAATGACTGGAACCTTTTCTAACATCTGGGTCATAAAAGGGAGTTACTGGTATTATCATAAAGAACATAGCAATAGTAATGTGTATTATTTATTGAAGAACAACATATACTATTCAGCATAAAAATACTTAACATGGAAACTGATTATAGTACCAACAGGTTAAAAGTTTATTTGCTGCAGAAATAGATTAATTTGAGCATCTCTTTTTCCACTTTAAATATGGAGGTAGGAAAAAAAAAAAAAAAAGACAGTTTACATATGCATACATAAAACAAAGGTTTCAAAATGATATTCATTTGCAGACTGTGCCAGATCTTGAAATACACATGGCCTTGTAGATACTGATGAGTTTAAGAAAAAGCAATAGGCCTGTGTTCCAGCTGTTACACATTTCCCAGAATAAACATTAGGTAGCATTTCCCGCAAGACTAATTTCCAGCTCAAATTTCCAAAGTCTTTTCCAGCAGATTTACAGCAAACTATTTGAGATTGCTTCCTAACAGATTTGTGTTTATAACTCCCTGACCAATGATTTTTCACAGCTGGGTGGAACAATACATTTCAATATAGCTGCAACATGTTCCCCGCATTACACACACACTCACTCTCTCTAATCACAGTGGTTATGCACTGATGATTAAAGAGCATATCTTGTGCTGAGAAAAAAAGTATACAATACTGTATAGTGGACAGTAATCACTATTTTTGTTAAACTGTACATTTACGTGAAATAGTCCTAACTCTTAAAAAAAACCAAACAAACAAAAAAAAAAAATCAAGCAAACAGGAAAACTCCCCATATGGTAGGCAAGATAAAACATTATTTTAGAATTAGCTGAATACAATGCACACTTGTAACATACTTGCACACTACATACCTTGTAATCTGGACGAATATTTGCAAAATATATGTAAGAATCGACAGCTAGTGCAATTTTCAGTCCGCTTCCCTCCCAAGACAAGGCAGATACCTGTTTGCCAGGAACTTTCAGTGTGCGCAAATGCTTATTTAAAAAAAGGAAAGGAAAATATTATGAATTTATCATAGGAGAACCACTCTGAAGTACATAAACAACAGTTTTGATAGCTGATGAAAACCAAACACAGATCTTTACAGTACTCTGTAATGACTCCCAAATTACAATACACATGCAAACAAAGGGAGAGAGATTTAACACACATTATCATAAAGTGTTCTTTTGCCTTAATTCTCTTTTTGTCAGAGACAAAGAAAAAACAGGACTTGGTGATAGTTCAGACTTACAAAAATAAATAACAGATGAAGAATGACAGTATAAATATTTTTTCTTTGGTAATTTGAATCACCTTTATAATTTCAGTCACTACTAAAATAAACACAACAATAGTACTGATACATGACATGTCTCAGAAGTTTCATTTATGCCCGAAATGTATTAGTCAATTGATGTACAATATCCTTAACTACAGCTGATATCTTAAACAAATAAAAACATATAGCTATTCTATGTCAAGAACATACAGTGAATGAGCTGCAGAGGTACATAATTTGCAGTGTGGCAAAGGACATTTTCCGCCTCTCTACTCCCTTTCAAACAAGTGTAAGAAAAGCAGTTAGATATCCATTTACAACTGAGGATCAAGCACAGAAATATACTTCCATCTTTTTTTTTTTTTTAATATCTTTATTTTTCTCTAGAATTTGAAGGAATGAAGGAAAACATTTAACAAAAAAAAGTTTTCAAAAACTGTAATTCCAGTCCCAAGTCCCACGAAGCACTTGTTTGCAGCAAAGCTTTTTGTTTGCAAATAATGTAGGTGTATGTAATAAAGGATACATTAATCTGCTATTTAACTGTAAGAATTTGAATAATCTTAGGCTTTAAAAAAAAAAACATGAGTTTTTATTGAGCAGAACACTTGCACATATATCTTTCTTTTTCAGGGCGTAACTTTGTGCCTAAATGATCTTTTGCAATGAACTTACACAGTTAAGTTCGTATTTCATGCTTTTGATCAGATGCAAATGCCAAGTCCAAATACTGGTAACACATTATTCACAGAAGATACCGTCTTCCAAAAACTTAAGTCTGTACCTGAATATCAAAACTAATACAAAACAATTCTAAAATATAAAAAAAAATTACTTCTAAACACTAGATATGTAATCTGGAACACCTGTTTTAGTTAATCTGAAGGACATTAGCAACCAGAGATGTAACATTATTGCCAAAATCTTTGGTTCCATTTATTACTTTCAGCTAAGGAAACTCCTGCAGATGACGGGGGATCTGAAACCCCTTCCACAGCATAGCTCAATCCTTATCATTCTCAGGGGTGACGAGCACTTCCCCTGTGCAAGGGACAAACTTTCTCACGCTCTGATACCTAACACTTAGTTTTCTGATTTCCAGAAATTTTACTAGAAGGGAAAGAGAAATTACCTTGCAAGGCAGGGGTAGCATCATGAACAAAAATACAAAGGAAAGTTGTCTCTCAACTGTTGAACATTTAACATCTTATAAACAAGACAGGTAGTTAAAAAAAAATTTACAATGTAATATCCAACAGACAAATGAAGATTAGAAACAGTTTACCTTTTCTGGGTTTTCTAAGCCATTGCTTTTACTGTTACCACTTACTTAGTTTTAGTGATTCCATAAAAATAGAGGGGAGTATTCACTGTATTATTTTGAGCTCCTGATCTAGAGACGCCTGGATCTCTTACACAGCCAGCAGAGAAAGACAAGCACTTCCAGATTTGATACAGATTGCTGCCTAAGCGTTCCAGACTGCTTACTGATTATAGCCTGAACTCACCTATCCGAGTTAGGTGTTCAAAGTTAGACACTATACATATCCCATCATTTAGTATTTTATGAGATGCACTCAGATTTTCACACTGGCCACTAACTTGACGTTCTAAAAAAGGTACCTGGTCCTGTGTCGTCTTTCTGGATCCAGACGGATATCCTACACACCTTAGAGCACATTAAACACAATAAACAGCTACATTTTAGCATCCAAATTCCACTGGTAATGACCACATCAACAACACATACTCAGATTAAAATAAACCAACGTTTAAGTCATGTAAGTATATTAAATACTTTTACCTCACCAAACGGAGTATAAAACTGTACAATGTTTACATCTTTATCTTGAGAAGTTGCTTTTAGGGAGCCTGCCACCGCCAAGACACTTCCACAGTGGTTCCACTGAATGCATACAACGTTCATACCAGTGTCAATCAAAACAGGATCTAGTTTTTAAGAAATAAAAAATAATAATGTAAACAAGCAGACTTTTTGGTTTAAGAGTGGCTCAGTAATTAGCACCCCATATTTTGTACCTACTGTGGTCATTCTCATCTCTCATTATCTGGCATCTTCCATTGTCATAACAGACAGCAAGACAAGGACAATCTGGTTCAATGTAGCCTTCTGTGCCATGGTACCAATGTATTCCAGCAATACTGAACGCTCCAGTCAAGTTCACCAAACAACTCAGCTTCATTTTCACCTAGACAAGAATAGTTAAAGTCATCTACAACACACTATTTGGAAGAACAAATTATATCTGTACTGATAGCTTGCAAAAGATGAAATGCCTATGCAATATTTTTTTCCTGTACCAAGAAAAATTTTCATTCTCAAAATGTTAAGACTTTGAAAAACCTCCTTATTCAAAGCCAGATCAGACATATGAAAACTATATCTTTTAAGTACAAAGAAGTACTTTAATGTTGGCATTTTTATTCTTTGAAAAGTAACTTGAAAACAAACAACAACCAAATAAAAACCCTACCATATACACATGCGCACGCACACACACAAGGAACCCCCCTGGAACTTTGCAAAAATAAAAGTAATTTCAAACCATTCCTGGCCACATAATTATTTTTTTTTTAAAGAAACCTTTTGTCAGCTTTTTTTTTTATTAACAATCTCTTGAACAATATATATTAAAAACAAAACAACAGAAAAAATAAGTGTCCAAATTAGAACACCTATTACTATGTTTACTTTCGTAATAATTAGCCTTGTACATCTGGTAACACAGGTAAGGGATTTTTCTGAAAGATAAAGAGTGCACCTGGACCACTTTGAGGATGGCTACCAGGTAACTTATAGATTGTGGGGGGAGAGAGAGGGAACACACAGCCACATGTATGGTTGATAAAAGGTTGGGAGGGGCAGAGATGGGAAGCAGGGAAACAACAACAGCTCATTTCAAGAATTTCAGTAACTCACATCACATTAGAAACACACACAGTGGGAAGAAAGAAAGATACAATGAGGGGTTAAACAAAACAAAATGGGAAGGGTAACATACTTTCTTAGAGAAGGGAAGGGCAAGGAGGAGAAAATTCACCATAAGAGGCATCTAGAAATCAAAAACATGGTTCCAAAAACATTGCTCTTTCAAAGTCAGCATTTTACTTCTGTTTAGCATTTTGTCACAGTCATATTTCAAAATTCCAAATAAGTAGAAAAAAAATAAATAAGGAAACTGAAGTTTTAGGAATGCAGCAGTATTATATTTACTTCACTTCTTTTTTCCACTTATTACCAGGTTTTCTCTGAAGCATGTAACATTCCTTAAGTAATCATGAATGACAGGAGTGACGAGGAAATAAACTACTGCTTTATTCTAAAAGCACACTAGTATCTTTAACATTAGTTTCACTTAATTTAATTAGTACCACCATAAATATTTTTACATTCCAAATAATCACTGCAAGGCAAAAAGCTATTAGTTAATGTGATATTAATTTAGCTACCAAGAGAGAAATGTTTATGTTAAAAAGCTGCAGCTGCATAAATCTTGAATAAAATCTTTGTGCACAAGACCCTGTCCAATTCTCCATGCTGAAGTCACCAACTAAACAAACGTGAAATAAATTAAAAAGGAAGTAAGTTTTTAGATGCTCATTGAAGTTAATACCTTTGTTATACCACCATGAACTTACAATAAAATTTCCCTGGCTGTCATAAATATGAACCTCTCCATTTGCCATTCCAAAGAGTAAAACTTGGCTATCAGAGGACCAGGCCACATGGCACAGGTGGGTACCTTTCAAGTCTTTTCCCCAGATACGATTACCTGTAACAGAATATTAATTGTACTTAATAAACATATCATAAAATTAAAAATAGGATGGAAGTTATCAATGTAAAAACTGAAACAGCTAAAGAAAATCAAAGCAACAATTAGAAAGTAACTATTAATTGTATTAATAATTCTATGATTTCATCATTTAGCTAGAGGAACAGAGCTACTATGTAGATAATACTGAAAACAAAAGCTTAAATTTTACCATCCACTGATCCAACAATCACAGCTCCATCTTCATATACAATACAAATCTTTTGTCCGTCAGCATTCCAGCTCATACTTCGAACAACAGATTTATTTCTATTGTTAATCATCTCTTCATACCAAGCACCTATTAGTAGTGAATGAAAAACAGAGTTAAGCTTCTGATTTCATAATCCTCTAGTGGACCCAAGGTACACACTAATCACTGAATTTAGAGTAAAATTACTCTCAAATAAAAGATATCCAAATAGAATAATTATGACATTTCTTGGCAATATGAGTTCTTGAAGTTGTTAAAAAAAAACAAACAAAAAAAAACCCAAACAAACAAACAAAAAAACCCTAGAACACAACACAGACAGACAAAAAGTTTATAAAAGTTACCAAGCAACCAAATTAGGTGCTCAATGACGTGGAGAAACCTGAGAATGGTCTGCTTTTACGTAACTGTGAGATAGTATGTCAGGTATGACTCTGCAACGTAATATACAACAAAAAGCTACAGAAGCAGTAAGTTTTGGAAAGGAAGTAAAAACAAAGTGTTCTGCTCTTTCAGTAAAACTCTAGCCAGACTATGTCATGGTGTCCCCCAAAGTAGACAGACAATGATCTCGAAACCCAGTGTTCAGATGTGAGCTTGTTATTTCCTAAAAGAAGCTGACAAATGAGGAATAGGAGAGGGGAGCCAAAGTCCAGAAGGGTCCTACAGGAAGAGATCTGTGCATACATAATTTCAGATTGACATGAATACACTAGGAAACATAAATAGAGGGAACAACTGCCTTTGATAGGAATATGTATTAAGTAATTTACTCATTCTTTTCCAAAACTAAGAAATGATTTATGTGACAGTAGCCACCACATATCAGGCAGAAAGACTAATGAAGTGATAGTATTTATTCCTGAAATGAGAAGTTGAGCTTTTATTTGTTTCCATTTTTCATTAAACAAAAACCCCCAGAAGAAAAAGAAAACCTTGTTTTCCTTTTTTTCCCCACATGCGTTGGAAAGCAGTTAATTCTACTGAGAGGTTTTCTGGCTTTCAGATTAATTTAAGTGTACCAAAGAAGTGTAAGTATGTGTGAAAAGGTCAAGAACAATAAAAGCCAATTACAGCAATGAACTGTTAGTCATGTTAGTTCATTGTTTCAATTAAACATTTCTAAAGATTGTTTTTATGAAAGTATTTGATTGATGTTCAAAGCAGGTTTGCTAAGTTCTTGTAATTCTAACATAATGTCTGGTTTTGATGCACTTTGCAGAACTATTTATATATTACAATGACACCCAGAACAGAACCCACACAAAGAAGCACTGCTTCTGGGTTTTTTTTTTGTTCAATATACTGTTTTCCTCCAAGGGAATACAGTGACAGAGATAAGAAAATAAGAAATTTAGAATAGTTTACTAAGTGTATGGTTAGGAACCGATATCTTCTCCTACACTAGCTCTGCAGGACAAATGTCTTTTTATAATCAACCACACTCTAGAAAGCATAGACAAGTACTACAATAAAAACTTGGAAAGTGTTTTAAATCTATTTTGAATATTGTAGTCTGCAAAATAAAAAGTCTGGAAAATAACTGCAAAACTTGATGGAAAAAAAAAAAGAAACAAGATTTCTCACAGCACGAAATACTATCCCATATCAAATCTGTCTTGTAAAATACCTTTATACAGCATCCACACGATGATGAGTCCATTTTGATCACTGGTAGTCAGTTTTTGATACTGTTCATTCCATGTCACCACTTGCACAGAACCTAGAAAATTACACACATTTTTTATTTACAACATTTAAATAAGTTAATAGAACCACCACATTCTTAATCACCCTGGAGCTTTTCAGAAATGTGCACTACCAACTTTGATTTAGTTTTAGGAATCTTTCACTCATTTCCTCTCAAAGTTCAGCTTAACCACTCAATTTTCCTTCTGTATTCACCCACTTGAGTAACATCCTCTCCAAATTCAGCTCAGGACATTGTTTCAATATGCAAAACCCAAATCATAGTATTGTGGTTTCTGACCACCTCTGACATATTAGTCTGGGAAGCTGACAAAACTTCACTGTCTGAAGAAGCTTTGGTTTTTACTTCCTCTTGGTACATGATCCTCAGTAGTGTTGCACTTTTAAAACAAAATTTCCCTCACTATTACCAAGAAGAGCACTCTACACACAATTCCTTCAGACTCTCAAGTCTTATACAGGATCCGACCCATAAATATTTGACTTGACTTGAAACATCTTGAAACCATTTCCAAGAAGCACCCTAATTCCCCCTTTCAACACTGAATATGAATTTGGCCGCTTCAACTATCACACTGTCATGCCCTCCCCACTAGTCATCTGTTTCCTCTACATCCTTTCCATTCTTCAGCATTTCAATAATGAGTTTTATAAACAGATGCTATCGAAGCTATCCTGAACACTGTGTGGTTTTGAAGATAATAGCAATGTAGTTCAAATTTGAAGGTATCCATTCAAAATATTAATTAAATTAATTTCTCACAACTCATCTTTTCAATCATGTTTAACAGGTCCCTAAAAGAACCTGAGTGTTGGCTTCAACTGCAAAAATCTCACAAAAAGACTGTGTCTTCAAATAAAAAGGATTTTAGCATTCTCTTCATATCCCACTGTCCACGGATGATGACCATTTAACATGATGACCATGTAACATAAGAGTTTAATTTCTCTCTGTCTAATTTCCCTGCATTCAATTTTTACTTTTACACACTATCCTTCTCCAGCATGTTTTCTAACCTCTCTGAACTTTGTCAGTGTACTATACTGCAGTCTACACACATACACCTTCTGTAATTTGTAAATAAAGAGGAAAAGAAGCTATATTGAAGCAGAGATCAGGTTTACTGAACTAACATCAATTTTTGCAGACAAAAATGTAAAGTTGCTGTAACATAAACAAATCTCACAGACACTATTAAAAAAAACCCTAGGCTTATTACTAGAAAATGATGCTCAAGGCAGCTTTGAGTCTTATTTCTCACTTTAGCTTATAGTAAAGAGTTTAAAACTTTATATATACAATGTAAGAAAAAACTACTCTCTTTAAAAAAAAAAAAAAAAAAACCAACCAAACACTAACATCATTGTTTCTTTAACTCAGCAATTCCAGCATTAACTGCCCATCAATTTAGCTTTTCTCTTCTGTTATCTGTTATTTACCAGGGCAATGCATGAATAAATATATCATGATCTTTTACATAAATACCTAAAAATATATTCCAGTCCCATGCAACCGATTAGCACTTCCAGACTAACAATGGTAAACTCAAGGATAGCAAGTACTACAGCAGTAGCACTGCATGATTTAAATAAAAGTCCCTCTGTAATATAATCCTACAATACCGTCACCCACTTAAACAGAAATCAATACTTCCTTCTCAGGGCAATGACTGTGGACCAAATAATTTGTAAAAAGCTAAACCTCAGGTAACACAAAACCCAAGTTAGGCTGTAACAACAAAGTTAATAGACTTAACCTTGCAAAAACCCAGAAATAAACTTTAAATTGTAGTAGACAGAGCAGAGCTTGGTTTGTGGAGTATGCGTTCTGCATCCTGCACACCATATTGGCCAAGAGAATGGAGATGAGCTGGAGATCACTTTGATTCTTAACCCATTAATTCACTGACAGATCGTGAAAGATTGACCATGAGTCTTTCAAGAGATAACTTGGTAAAAATAAATTGTCAAGTTGTTACATACCTGAGCTGAACACAAATAATCCTTATT
Source organism: Pedionomus torquatus (assembly GCA_013398155.1). Lineage (NCBI taxonomy): Eukaryota > Metazoa > Chordata > Aves > Charadriiformes > Pedionomidae > Pedionomus > Pedionomus torquatus. The sequence continues at coordinate 47,982 of VZRU01000225.1, forward strand.
TCAGTCTTATAATAAAAAGTTGTAGCAAAATTACTGTATCCACTTCACAAAATCATGTATTTTTTTATCCTAATCAGAAGTACATTACAAGTAAAGCAACTTACCACTATGACCTTCAAGAGTTTGATTCACAGAAAGATTGCTAGGAGCTGCAAGTCCTTTAATTTTTGCTTCGTCTAAAAATAACAAAAATAGCTATAAAAACAACCGAATAAAGCATACAGGTTACTGTGTCTCTATCAGTACTACAGCTCTAATCAGTATTTACACAGACAAAATTATTCACCTAGAAGTAAGTAAATCGTAAATTTCCCTCTCCTCAAGTTCAATGTGTTTGCTATTCACAGCTGTCATCCAAATTCATATATTTTATATTGTCTAGCAGTTTTCCAAGACAGGAAAAACAAAACAAAACACAACAACAAGAACCATGGCTATCACATTTCATTACATGCAGAAAAAGGTTTAAAAGAATTTGAAAATATATTACATTTTACTTTTCTTGGAACATATTTATTTAAAAAAAAATACACAGCCTGCTCCCTAAAATAATGAAGATGGTAGACAACACTCAAAACCAAAGAAAATCAGGAAACAAAGTTCCAAAATAAACTAGAAGCTTATACAAAAGCACAACAATGGTATGTACTCTCTGGAAAAAAAAGAAGTACTGAAGAAAATTTCAGCAGACAGAGCAGGTAGACAAATCACATGTGTGCCATGTAAGACAAGGAGGAGGAAAACAACAGAATGTTTGATGTTTATGCAAATACTTAACTATCAATGTATAGTATGCATAAAAAAGCGTATGCAGTATTGTCAAGTAAACTGTGGTTGAAGTTATGCTTTCAGAATTCTGAAGTGTGGTGGACTTTGTTCTTAATTAAAAGAAAGGAAAAAAAAAAAGCTCATTTACCTGTCTGTGTTTCCAATTTTAAAACTTTCAGTAATCCATCCTCTCCACCACAGGCTATGAAACCTTGATCCTTATTCCAGGAAATACATTTTAATCGAACATTACCAGGAATTGCAATCTGGAAAAAGAAATAGTTTGCATCTCTACATAGTTGTAAGAATCACGTCCTATTTTAAAATACTCTATTTGAACACCTCAAAGACACCTTTGACAGCATACATAAGAAAAACTTATTTCTACCAATATCTGAGTACATGCAAGAGACAGAAGACAAATAGAATTGTAAACATTAATGAAACTGCAACACAACACTCAAGAAAAGGGAAATCTAACATATGTAGTAAAAAAAAAAATAAAATCAAAACATCATCAAAGGTGTGCAGAGAAAGAGCCATGAGCAACAGGTGAGAGGGAGAACAGTGCACAGGGCTTTGCCACTACCAAGTCTCCAGCAGAACAGCTACACCCAAGTCCCCTGCGGGAGCATTTGTTTAGGAGACCGTTGAAATGCAAGGAAACCCCAAGCCCCAAACTCAGGCCAAGGGGGAGCAGTCAGGACAGAGCTGAGCAGCGCTCTGGGCAGGGACCAGAACCAGGACCACGGCCACGCCATCGGCGCCAGCAGAGCCACAACAGACGCGAGCAGCAGGAGAGAGCTCTGAGAGTTCAGCACCAGGAGGGCCCCCTCAGCATCAGGAGGGCCCCCTCAGCACCAGGAGGGCCCCCTCAGCACCAGGAGGCCTCCGCGCTCCCAGTCCCAGGGAGTTCCTGGATGAGAGAGGGGAGAGCGGGACCTCCGCCTGCCCCGAGGGCTGCCCGCCCCTACTCTCCTCCGTGCCCCGGGATTACCTTCTTGCAGAGGTAGATGAACATCCTGGCAGAGCGGGCGAAGGAGCTCCCCTCAGGGCGAAGCGACGAAGCGAGCCCGGCGCGGCCTCCGCGGTAACAGCGTCACCTTGGCAACGGCCGCCGGAAGTTAGATCTACTTCCGGGGGGGGGAGCGCTCGCGCCCCCCACTCCCGAGGAGCTGGATGAGGCGCGCGGGGTCCCTCAGGTGAGTGGTAGAGTCACAGCGTCATAGCATGGTCAGGGCCGCAAAGGACCTCCAAAGGCCATCTAGTCCGACCTCCCCACAGTCGCAGGGACACCCCCAACTAGACCAGGTTGCCCTCATGGAGCCTCACCTTGCGTATCTCCAGGGAAGGGGCCGCAACCACCACCCTGGGCAACCTGTTCCAGTGCTCCACCACCCTCAGAGGAAAGAATTTGTTTCTAATATCCAATCTAAATCTGCTTTTCTCCAACTTAAAGCCATTGCCCCTTGTCCTATCGCAGNACTGCCTCTCATCCTGGCGTTCTGTCACTGCAGGCATTTGCAAACAGACTCTCTCCAGCCTTTCTGTAGGCCCTCTTCTGGAAGGGGGTACTGGAAGGCTGCTATTAGGTTTCCTGGGAGCCTCCTCCAGGCTGAACAACCCCAGCTCCCTCAGCCTGTCCTCATAGCAGAGGTGCTCCAGCCCCCTGATCATTTTTGTGGCCTTCCTCTGGACCCACTCCATCAGGTCCATGTCCTTCCTATATTGAGGTCTCCAGACCTGCACCCCTGCCCTGGGGTCTTACCAGAGCAAAGTGTCAGAATCACCTCTCTGGATCTGCTGGCAACACATCTTTTGATGGAGCCCAGGATGTGATTGGCTTTCTGGGCTGCAAGTGCACACTGCCTGCTCATGTCCAGCCTCTCATCCATCAGCACCCCCAAGTCCCTTTCCTCAATGCTGCTTTCTAATACCTCATCCCCCAGTCTGTATTGATAGCCAGGATTGTTCTGGCCCAGGACCCCAAGTGGCAGGTGCCACTCCCACTCCCTCAGAGGGTGCTGCCAGCACCCATAGCCAGGTCTGGTCAGGCAGTTACATACATGCCTTGATTCGGTGGGTCCGGTGGCTGCTCTTGAAAAGCTCTTAGACACTGAGGGCTGCGGGAAGGATCAAGCCCGGGTGTGTGCCTGCAGGAGGGATACAGGGTCCTTCAGGGGCAGCAGGGCTCTGCAACACTAACAACAAGCTATCTTTACACCTAGCTGGAAAATAAATCTGTTTTGTCATTGATTGACAGAAAAGGGCAACATGGGAGATGTACAGAAGACAATCTGTCCAGTGTCTTCTGCATCCTGGTCTGAAAACTCACCTGCTTGATGTGGGAGGAATAGAAATGCCATGTCTCCAAGGGCTTCTCCTTGGAGTTCACTTTCATTGCAGTTAAGCATTTCGCAGTGCAATTATCCACAATGCAAACACTGAAATACAAGCAATTTCTTCAATGTCAAAGGAAGATCATGGTGAAGCCAAGGTCTCAAATCTGCACCTCATCAAATTTAGTGCATTCCCTCTGCTCAGAGAAGCTGTCTGGGAATGCTGAGAAACAGAACCAGCCACAGGTCATCGTCGTGTCATTTTATTGAAGTTACATGAACGTGCAACAGTGAGGAGCACTGGGCATTCAGCTTTTTGATTGATGCCAACTTAGAAGCACATACATAAGACAGAACTATAAAGCAAAGCTAGCTGAACCCCTATGAGCCTCTTAGAGCTGAATAAGATGGCTAAAGGTAATTAGAAGTTGCCTGTGATCAGACAGCTGGACTAGATGATTATTGTAGGTCCCTTCCA
>VZRU01000227.1:4000-32669 GCA_013398155.1 Pedionomus torquatus
TTTTTTTTTTTTCCTGAGTCTGAAACTTCCTTCAGTAAATTACATCTGCCTCTGCCATACCTTTAGGCTGGGAGGAGCTCGAGAGCTTAACACAAGATGTTCGGTTTTGTTTGTCATCTGTTTCCTATTGCATTTACTCCCTATCTGGGTAGTGTCAAACAGTTAAGCTCAATTATGATTAGTAATTGGTAAAACCTGATTAGTAAAGCTGTAACAGGATTTAGTTTCAGCTGTCAGTTGACTTCAGCACTAATATAATTTATGTTGCTGTTTAACCTGGCATAGTTATCACGATAAAAACGAAAATAAAAAACCTGTTATTAGCACAATTTTGTAGCCGTATTAGAAACACTTCCCACAAGAAGTATCCTTTAAAAGCCCTGGTTCGGCTTTCCTCTGTGCTGATAGTTGGCTGCTAGTTCTTTCTTTGCATTTACATTTGACTGTTAGTTAAAAACTAGTTTTCTTTTTCCTGTTTCTTTGTGTGTGAGAGCAAGAAAATAACCTTTAAAGAGAAATTATGATAATTGGCTGCTCACAAAGCCTAGTCAGGCTGGAAAAAAATTCGTCAATTCTGTCTAATCTGGTCTTGCTGTAGGAGAGGAAATCTTTTTCTTTTTTTCTCTTTCTCTTTTTCTTTGAGCCAGAGCTTTTAGATTTTTTCCTCCAAATTATGAAATTGTGTAGCAAATAATAATTCCTAGGACTTGTCATTGTTTTCTTGGCTATAGCTACTAATTTAAATCAGATTTCTGTGGGCTTTTTCACCCTCATTTTGTCCCTTAATCCAGTGTGAAGTAGTCTCTCCAGGACTGGGGTTTTATTAGCCCCAAACAAATGGAGAATTTTCATTTGAAGTTCTAGCTGTTTTGTAAACCTTTGGCTTATTTGTTTTCCATTTACATTAGTAAAAGTCATAATGCTATGGAGATAAGGTATGAAAATGGATGTAAAGATTTTTATGGAATATGGCATCCTGTCGGTAGTCCTTATCTCAGTAATACTGAAGTTCTCAATATATTTAAAAAAAGAAGTCATTGGACCTGGACTCAGATTTATAGTGCTCTATTTAAGGGATCTTAACGATGCAGCAGCCTGTAAGCGCCAGGTCTTCTGTGTGTCCTATATCAATTCACACCAGTGAATCCTAGACATTTCCTTAAGGGGAAGAGATCGTTTGGAAGTCAAATGGTATAATTAGTGTCGGTGTCAAGCAAAGTGGGGTTTTTGTGGTGGAGCTCTTCTTGTTTATTGCACCATCCAAGTAGCAGAACACCTAGAGATGATGTTACGGCGCTAATCTGTAAATTGTGCTGTGATACATCAAAGGCTTTGAGAAGATAATGAATAGGTGAGTGATTAAATCGTCATTATGTAATGAGTGTTCACAAAGAAATTAGTTGTGGAACTTAATTGCTCTTTGGTGAAGTGCTGAAAACTGTAGGATTATGAAGGAGACGTCAGAGGAAACAATCTGACCCTTGGGTATAAGAAACCTCTTTGGAAGTGTGGAGAGATACTGCTTCAGATACGTTTAATGTGATTTCCTATTCCAAATTTGAACTTGCTTTGATGTAAGCAAACCTGGCCTGAGGCACATGACAGCTCTGTGTTTTCTTGCTGGGATTCCAGATACCAATGAGCAAGTCTTCTTACGATTAATGTTATGTCATCAAATAGCATCATGGGCTCCCAGGAAAACACGGCCGACCACAGAGGGAGTAACTGAGCAGCAAGGAATATTACACAGAGCAAATACTACAGATTTGGGGGGTATTTTAGCTGCATCATTCTACCAAAAGCTCTGTTATCCACTGAAGGTTTATAAGGTAGATATTTTTGCAAGTCTCCTGAGACAAAGAGCGATGGACTGAGGGAGTGACGATTTCTGAAGAATATTTGTCCATTCGTGGTTGGGCTTCTCTGTTTTTTTGATGGTTGTGAGTTGCGGTCAGTGGTGATTTTGGTTTCATCTGTCCTGTTTGAATACATTGGATAGATGTTCTGGGTGTGTTCTTAACGTACTCTGATATCTCAACATTCAGGTAGAAGTGGAAGAATCAGTTATTATATAATAATCCATATATATAATATATATGGATTTATATTCCTTGAATACTTCTCTGGAGGTGTTCAGGACCAGGCTGGATGGGACTTTGAGCAACCTGAGGTCTAGAGGAAGGTATCCCTGCCCATCACAGGGGTTTTGGAACTAGATGAGCTTTAAGGTCCCTTCCAACCCAAACCATTCTATGATTCTGTAATGAGAGCTTGCGTTTCGGTATATTCTGGATTTTCTTCACAAGCTCTTGGTCTATGGGAAGCTGGTTGTGACAAGCAGGAGGAAAATGGAAAACTTCTTCCTTGATCGCTTTCCAGTACAAAGGGATATGGCTCAGAACGTTCAGTGAATGTTTTCCATTATTCTGTTTTTGGTAGGTTCCCTTCCACCCAAAAAATATGAACCTATGCACATCAGCGTAGAGACTATTTTAATTATAAAGCACCTTCCCCATCCGAAGCAACACAGCAGGTATTAAACATCCAGGGCATGAATGCAAGAGTCATGTGAAGTTTGCGCAGTAGTAAATCACGGAACGTGCTGAGAACATTATAAAAAGGGGAGGCAGTGCTGTTATGGAGGGGGCAATAGTATTGATAGTCCTCCCTTCTGAAGCGAATATTTGGATGGTTAGGGATGAGGGCCTCATTTTGGAATCCATCAGTACCTATTTCCAAATCTCATTGATGTGGACCTGAAAAGTGACAGTGAGAGTACTCAAAGCAAGCTGTGGATGGGATGAATTACTTTTGAGTGTTTGTAACATCAGCTTTTATATATTGCTAAGGATTCTTGCATTATTTATTTTTTTTCCTCTTTTATTCTAGCTTCTTCTCCTGGCTTTGAGAGTGTTGCTGCTGTAGAAAAGGATCTGTACGGCGAGCTGATGAACGAGGACATACGTATCCATAGCTGGCCTTGTTCTTACTACTTGGACACCAGCAAACAATGGGTTTCTGGCAGATTATCCCTGACTCCTGTTGCCATCAAATTTACAGCTGACAAGACCGGGGAGCTTTTGGTCAATTTCCATCTTTCTAGTATCAGTGAGATCAAGAAGGAATCTTCAAATTTAATTTTCAGCTCTCTTACCATCTTGGAGAAAAACACCAAGCACTGGTTCAGTTCTCTGCAGCCCAGCAGAAATGCGGTGTTCAACATCCTTGAGCACTTCTGGAGGGAGCGGTTGCTGTCGAGCGAAGGCGCGGGAGCAGAAGCAGCAGCTTCGCAGTCAACGAAGGGAAAAGAACTGAGGGGGTTATTGTCTGGGTCACAGAAACAACTGGAGGACACGGCGAAAGTCCTGCATTACCAAGGCGAGCAGTTTGATAACATCATGAGAGGACTCAACAAGATCGAAGGGGATATGGATGTGGCAGACAGGTACGGAACTGGAGTATCCTCTGAGCTAAGCAGAGGTGGTGAGATTTTATTGGTTTTGGCCCCAAATGTATGGGGCAGATCCACAGAGATCTTTAGGAAACTAAACTGTTGACTTTCACTGAAGGTTTAAGCCCGCGATGGTCATTTGTGGATCTAGTTCTTGTTATAAGATGGTTCTGTATTTCTGTCCTCCCTTCTGTGTGACTTTTTTTCACCCTAGTGAAAAAATTTAGATTGGGTATTAGAAGCAAATTCTTCACTATGAGGGTGGTGGAACACTGGACCAGGTTGCACAGGGAGGTGGTTGAGGCCCCTTCATTGGAGATACTCAAGGTGCAGCTCGACGAGGCCCTGGGCTAGTTGGGGGTGTCCCTGTGACTGTGGGGAGGTTGGACTAGATGACTTTTGGAGGTCCTTTCCGGCCTGGAGGATTCTATGATACAGTGATTCTATGACTTTATTATTTAATGATTAATATTCAAAGTGAATTATTCTATGTGATTTTTTTTATGCTGCAAGTTGGCTTCTATAACGATCCAAAACAGACAGGAAAGTTCAGAGTAGTATTGTAACGTCTGAAGATAATGTAGCTACGAGTGTCTTTGTGGAAGCTCCGGCACCTGTGTGAAGAAAGAAACGCAAGAAAGTTCAAGCTAGTTGTTTTTGGAAGAAGCCTCTGTTTTCAGACGGATATCATGTTGACCAGAAAGTGTTGATTTCACAATGATTCTGGTGATATTCTCCATGCCCTTTAATGAAAAGCCAAGATAACTGAAAGCTTCAGCAAGAGCTTTTAAAGTTCTGTAGCAATAAACAATGAGTAGGAAAATAAATACCTGCTCATTGTTTTTGGAAGAGAGTTTTGTTTTGGGTTAAGATGCACTGGGAGGTATTATTTGTCCTCATGAATCTGAAAAGCTCGATGCTTTGATTTTAAAACTGGAAAAATAAAGGAAGGCATCGATCCAACGTTAGCTGGGATTCTGTTTTATATGCAGTTTGGCCACCTTGCTCACAGGCTAAAATGCGGAATCCATTAGCCCAACTGTTTTAATTGTGCTATTCTTTTTGGGGAGTTCTAGCAGCTTATTAGCAGAGCTTTTTGTGTGTTTGGCGCCTTTTTTTTTTTTTATCATAGAATGGTCAGAGTTGGAAGGGACCTCAAAGATCATTGAGTTCCAACCCCCCTGCCCCAGGCAGGGACACCTCCCACCACACCAGGTTGCTCCAAGCTCCATCCAGCCTGGCCTTGAACCCCTCAGGGATGGGGCAGCCACAGCTTCTCGGGGCAACCTGATCCAGTGCCTCACCACCCTCACAGCAAAGAATTTTTTTCTGGTCTAAATCTCCCCTCCTCCAATTTAAAACCCTTCCCCCTTGTCCTGTTGCTCCACTCCATGACCAAGAGTCCCTCTCCAGCTCTCCTGGAGCTCCCTTCAGATCCTGGAAGGCTGCTCTAAGGTCTCCCCGGAGCCTTCTCTTCTCCAGGTTGAACAGCCCCAGCTCCCTCAGGCTGTCGTCAGCTGCTCGCCTTCCTCCTGCCCCCAGCAATGTCCCCTCTTAAACTGAGGGCGTCTTTCTTCATTTCCCTAACTGGGGAAAACTGTGACTGAAGCTCATTTGTTTGTTGTTTATTAAGGAATTCCATCTATTAACAGAGATAAATATGTCTGTTGAGGCTCTTTGATTCTCACTTTCTTTAGAAACTCGAGAAGTAACTGCATTTTACACCTGGAGCAGATTTTGTGCGGAGGGAAACAACCTTTTGTGTCTGTTAGTCGAAGGTTGTATAAGTGGCACCAATTTGATGGCTGTGGCTTTTTATAAAAAGAACCAGGGCCCTTCTATCTACTTTCATATGTTTAAAGCTATGATTAACTTTGTTGCCTGCATGTGTGGGATTTTTTTTGGGATTATTAATTCTCTTCTTGTGTATGCCTGGGTATATACAGCTGCTTTCAGTAGAACTGCGTGCAGATAAGCAGAGCTGAGCCCGACGTGCCAGCAGATGTTCAAAGGCCAAAAATAAACAGAAAGCCAGATTCACTGGTTCCTTTTTAATATATTACTGTTAGAGGTAGTCTGGTTGCAAATTTTCACTTGTATATAAGGACAGGTCATACAGTTTGTTGATCCAGAGGGATGAGTCCTCTGTGGAAGGCCAAAAAAATTGGCTTCGCAGCAGAAAAATCTCGCCCATAAATTAGGCAGCGCCCAGCCAGGATGGGGAAAGAGGAAAGGAGACTAGTGAAGGGATAAAGTGCTAAAAATTAAGGCTCAAAAGCTAGAGTAAGTTACTACAGTGTAAAAGGGGGTTTAGACTTGCTGCTTTTCAGTAAGTGAATGCACACGTGTTGCTCGTGGTGACTGTGATGGAGCGAACTCCTACAGCGGGAGGAATTTAATGATTTTTCATAGCTTAAGACACAGGCATAAGCTGTTGTTTCCCTGAAGTAACTCTTTCATACACCCGGAGGACAGAAAACATGCTTTGTGTTGTGTAGAAATGAGATCAGGTCATTAGTTTCTGCTTCGTTACAGCAGGTAGGTTAGAGCGTGGCTTTTAATTTGGAAGACAATGTGTGCTAGCAGAGCCTAGGGCTTTTTCAGTCATATCTCTGTGTTGAACTTCAGTTGAACCTCATAGTTTCAGAATTCAGCTCTAAATCTACCATACCTTTCAAAATCTGTTATTGTAGAACTTTCTCCTTTGGTCTGTCTTCCACCCCCCTCTCCTTTTTCAAGGAGTGTCACCGCATTTTCAGAGGGCAGCAGAGAGCTCCAGACCCATTACTCATCTCCTGTGCTATCTACATAAATATCTGCTGTTCATGCTTTAGTTGGGAGTAGATTCTTGGAACAATTCATTCTGCCTCCGCTATCCATGAATTCGGTGGTTGACTCCCAGTAGGATTTTTTCTGCTTTTTGTAGCAGATGAAATTCTTTAAGGTCTGTTTTGAAGCCGGTACGGAACTTTGCTGGCTAGTAAACAGAGCGTGTTCAATTAGAGCTTCGTCTTTCAGATTACGCTTTGTCTGCGGCTAAATTAAGCAGGATTTTAAAATTGCAGTGTCTTCTATAGACGCTCTCTGATTCTCTCGTGGAAAATAAATCGTTACAAATGGTATCTCGAGAGGAGCACCGCTGCGATGCGTATTTTATCAAGCACTATCTTGCTAGAATAAACTTAAAAGCGAAATAAATCAAGCTGGCTCTCCAAAATAGCAGAGAAGCAGTAGTGCTTTGTATTTTGGTCTGGTAAGGCTTGCATCACTAGGATTTAAGTCATAGAACTGTAGAATCATAGAATGTTTAGAGTTGGAAGGGAGCTCAAGGATCATCGAGTTCCAACCCCCTGCCATGGGCAGGGACACCTCCCACCACACCAGGTTGCTCCAAGCCCCATCCAGCCTGGCCTTGAACCCCTCCAGGGATGAAGCATCCACAGCATCTCTGGGCAACCTGTTCCAGTGCTTCACCACTCTCACAGTAAAGAATTTCTTCCTGATATCTAATCTAAATCTCCCCGTTTCAGCTCAGATGTGATTTAGGTATCAGAAGCTGCTGGTGGGTGAGAGAGGAGGTGCCTGGTTGAATGGTGGGAGGTACTGGGGGAGAATCTGAAGTTACTCTTGATGGTGTGGGGAGATGTATTTGTGCCCAAAATTTCTTTCCAGCCACTGAGGCTTGCATCATCCAGAAATATAGGATCCTCTGCTCGCAGGATTGGTTTGGGTGATGGACAAGGGACGAGAGGAGAGTTGGAGAAATGGAGCAGCATCGGTGCTGACTCTGGCTCTGCCTCCAACTCCCGTCTAGACCTGGGAAGGGATGGACAACATAGCACTTGGAAAATCAGACCAGAAACACGTTTCCTCTCATTCCCGTTTGTTTTTTTTAGACTCGAAGAGATCTGTGATTGTTATGTTTGCTTGAGAGAGGACCCCAGAAAAGGAGGGTAGTCCTTATAGAAAATATACCAGGAAGATCACGTCCTCAATGCCATGGATTCTTTCTATGTGTTAGATCTTGCCCGTGTCTGATAAACTTCAGTGCTTGCTTAGGTGCATCTTCTTGCTTAGGAATAAGGGGTTTGACACCGTGTGTCCAATCTGTCCTTCTACACCTTCTACAGTCCTTCTACAGTGGTCTTCTTTGGGAGCAGCTGCTTAATTCATAAAATGAATCCACTTATTGTTAAGGCAACAGCTTGCCAGCGGGGAGCTTATCTCCTTCAGGAGATGGCGAGGCAGACGCTGGTACCAGTGGGCAGTTTTTGCTGGGTTTTCGGCCTCAGCCTTGTGCTCTTCATGTTTTAATTGACAATGGGAATTTAGGAGTGGGGGCGAAGCATCGGGCTCTGGGGCTGAGGTGTAAAGGAGCAGAAAAAGGCCGCGGTGGTGATGGCCAAGTGTGGAAACATTGAGGTAAAAGGCAGCGTTAGCTGAAGAACAGACAAGTGCAAATCGGACTGAATGAGTCCAGTTGGAAGTTGGATTTCTTGCATCAGAACAGCGAGATTCTGGGACCCCTTTCCAACGTGTTAAGAAACAAAGAAATGCTGGTTTTTAAAAGGGATGGGTCCTGGTGATCTGCAAAGAGGTTTGAGGAGCAAAATAACAGGAGAGCTGGATTCAGTATTAGGAAATCTTTGTCTCTGCAGTGATTTGCTTTGAACTGGTGAGGTAGCACAACCCTCCTACTGGCTTTCCCTCTTCTAACACTCTCTTTTCTCCTCTAGGTTGTTGACTGAGCTCGAATCTCCGTGGTGGCCGTTTAGCGGCAAGCTCTGGAAAGCGCCGTTGGAAAGCAAGCCAAAGGAAACTGCCACAGTTTCCGACCCGAAGAACCAGGAAGGAATCATAATTAGAATTCCAGTTATCATCACCCACAGAACAGACTCAAATGTCAAGCCAGGAAAACTCACGCTCTTCGCTTCTGGCCTGGAAATCAGTGACTGCAATTCTCAGGTCATTCACCGATTCGAATCGAAGGATGTGGATGATATCAGGGTCCATACACCCTACGAGATCAGCGTCCGACAGCGATTTATTGGGAAGCCCGACACCTCTTACCGCCTCTTGTCGGCAAAGATGCCAGAAGTGATCCCCATCTTGGAGATGCAGTTTAGCAAGAAGATACAGTTTTTAGAAGATGCCCTAGGATTTGTTGGTTCCAGAAAGTCTCCTCAGGTAGATTTGGGGACGTCCATTTGGCAAGCAGGTACGTGACGGACAAAGCCATCCATGTGTAAGCAGTAGCACTAGCACCAAACATTTCCAAGTGGTTTTCAAACTCAAAACAGTGGATAAAATTTACAGATCCTCTCCCACCTGCCCCGACGGTGAGACCGCGCTGATGATAAAATACACGAAATAACTGCAGGATGACTTTGGACCCTCTTGCCAAGGGGGAGAGGGTAGAGATGACACCTGCTTTTACCAGGGAGCGTAGCCATAGGACTAAGGGGTAATGGTTTTAAATTGGAAGAGGGGAGATTTAGATTAGATATTAGGAAGAAATTCTTTGCTGTGAGGGTGGTGAGGCACTGGACCAGGTTGCCCAGAGAAGCTGTGGCTTCCCCATCCCTGGAGGGGTTCAAGGCCAGGCTGGATGGGGCTTGGAGCAAGCTGGTGTGGTGGGAGTTGTCCCTGCCCATGGCAGGGGGGTTGGAACTGGATGATATTTAAGATCCCTTCCAACTCTAACCATTCTATGATTCTAAGTGTGTGGCTGTTTGAGACTATTTGAATTTACTTTCCCCCAACTACATTAGCAAAACCTGTGACTGCAGATGCCAAAGCTGAGTGTCCCTTGGGGGCCTGGCAGCTGGAACATGCCAACTCTTTAACGCAGTGCTCTCAGCTGGTGTTGTCACTAACTTCACACCACTTTGTGAAAGGATTAGCTTAATTTGAGTTTCAACTACTGCCCTGGGTTTTAACTATAATGTCATTCTTTTTCTGGTGGTCAAAAACTGTACCACTAAGTGGGGAAGGGTCTATAGAAATCCGTTCTTCTCTCCTGACAGTTTCTGAGTTCTCTGTCATTGCTATTTTTCCTTTTCTCAGTTGGTAGCTGGAAGCTTATTTATATTAAACTTTTTATGTTAATTGTACAAAGTTGAAAGCACATTTTCTTTCCAGCAAGTTTTTAAATCACACATGGGATGAACGTCCTGTTAATTTTCATCTCTTAAAAAATAGAATTCTGTTATTCGAGGGGTTTGGGTGCTTGGATTTAGGAGATTTTAGGTTTCAGATTAGGTGAATGCAGAGTTTAATCATTTTAAGAAAACACAGTGAAGACTGAAACCCTTTCACAGCAATAAGAATGACATTCCTGACTACTATGACTTCTAAAATTCCAGGAGGGTTGGGTGGTGGTTTTTTTTTTTTTCCTTTGGTTTTGTAATTTAACACCAGATTCATTTGGAAAGCCGAGGAATTTTTGTCTGTTAGGAATTTATTTCTCTCAACACGCCTGAACCTTCTCTTGTTCCTGATTGTTAGTGACAAAAGAGCAAATAGGTGAATGGATTCCTTGCCAGCATATGAAAAACAAGTAGAAAAATGATACAATAAAACAATAGATGAACCTGTTTCTGTGCACCAAGCTAGAACTGGACTTCAGCAGGGAGGATAATGTCTTGTTGACGAGTTGAGGGCCGTAACTTGGAAAAGCTTATTAATTTTTAAGGAAGTAAGTCTTGGACATCTGGCACTAAAATGTCAGCACAACAACTGAGAGGGAAAAACAACCTGCTGGTTTCTAAAGCGCTGAGTTATTTCCACAAATTGGTGTTCAGTTCCTGATGGTCTTAAGGGCTGGTTACATAAAAGAATTGGATATACAGCCGACTGTGCTTCATTTCCCACTGCTCTGCTCTGTTTGCATCTGAGTCAGTGCCTCAAGGATATTGCTCTCCTACCCCCACCTGCATTTCGACTGTTTAATTTGGAAATGGCAGTAAACTAGAGGTTATGGAAATCCTGACTTCTCCGGCTCCACCAAAACTCCTTGTTTGTTCCTTGCCTGGACTCTGTCGCCGTCTTTCTCCTGTCACAAGGTGGCAGTCACAGACTGCGTTTGAACCTCTGGGATTTTTCCACAGCTGCTCACATGGTGGAGATACTAATTTTTTTTAATTTATTTTTTTCTCCTCCCCCCACCCCGCCAAAAGCAGGGAGGGGGAAGAAAGTCTGTGTTATGCCTGCCTTCCTCTGTGTACACATAAAATAGATGTCCCTTTTCAGATAGTAAATGTTGATGCAGAGACTTAGAGGAGAAATATCCTCGCAGTGGGGTTCTTTTCCCTCCGAGATGGGAACGTTTCCTCGACTGTCACAGTTTCATCTGGATCCTGTCTGTTTATACCAGTCCTGCCTTAAAGCTGGGCATATTGCACTTGTGTATAACTAAATAAAAAAAAAAAAAAATTCCTCATCTTTCCGAAGAGATTTGGCTCAAATCCACCTAGAAGAGGAATTTCTGGAGAGTTTTTATACACACTAGATTATCTGAAAGTATTTTTAGCTGCTTTGCGTATCTTTTCTGACTCTATTTTTGGACCAAGCCGTATGGGTGTTTAAATGCTCGGGTCAGAGCAGTGAGGTTTGGTTTGTAACAGAGGTTCTTCTGTGCTGAATTGAGCCTTTTCTGGCCAGTGATGTCCTCAGTAATGACTGATATCATCTGCCTGGGGTTAAAAAGCACAAGAAATTCTGCAGTATTATAATAATGTCCTCGGTAATGACTGATAAGATCTCTCTGGGATTAAAAGGCACCAAGAAATCCTGCAATATAACAATCTGGGGCAGTGCTGGTTTAATCCTGTAGCTGAAGATTGGCATTTACAGTATTTTATTCCTTTTGAGGCTGCTGAATTTTTCCTGCTTAACCACATGTTCTCATTTTTATGAGTTTCCAGCACTTTGTTCAGAGGTTTGGGAGCTCATCGTCCTCGTGTGGTGGCAGCGGGTCTCACAGTCCAATTGGGCGTAACAAAAACACGACAAAACTACTTTTTTAAACATTTCTGCCTTTCTATTAAACTCTCTCCCTTTTTTAAATTAGAAAATCACTGGGAAATGTCAGATCTCCTTCATCCCATTTTTTTTTTTTGGTGTGCCTTTGTCATATACCCCCTCCGGTTCTTGACCTCCGTGGGTTTGAGTGAAATGGATCGATTTCGTGGGTTTAATGAAATAATTAACATATGGTGACACTCAGCTGATAAGAGACACAAAGAATCTCGTCTGACATAGGAAAGTCTGTCCCCCCCCCTGCTTTGAGGGAAACCACGATGGTAATTTACCATAAGCAGCGTTTTTCAGTGCCTGGTTCTTGTCCCCTGTGAACACAGGGAGCACTTGCATGGGGTAACGCTCGCGCCGTGAATGGTCTGCTTGTCTTAAATCTTGACAGTGCTGAGTTCAGTGACTCTCAGGCTTGATAACCAAGTAATTCCAGGGATTACGAGTTTGCAGTAATTACTTTAGAGGGGTTTAGGGTTTGGTACTTTGGGTTTAGCTTTTGTCTCCCTTTTCCCGGGGAAGTAATGCTATCCAAAGCTGTGGGGTGTGCACTGTCCCATGGCCGGCCAGCTGGGCACCAGGTCTTTGACTTGGCAGGGAGCTCCAGCATCGAACTTGCTTCTGTCCTTGTGTACGTAAAAGATGCTGTCGTTGTCTTCTCCTGAGACAGGCCATGTGCTTGAAGCTGGCGGTGGTAGGGTGAGCTTCCTTCTTGGTATCTCTCATGGTTTCAGCAAACGTCTTAAAGTGTGAGAGCTTTGGAGCTATTTGAAGATGCTGTAGGAGCTGAGACTTCAAACTCAGGTGTTTTTGCACCCATGTGCATTAGAAATGACAACCTTTCCTTGTAGAATGTCCTTGGTACCTTATGGAGGGGCATCAGATCCTGCAATAAGTGCTGATGCTTTAAATAAAGTGATAGCTGTTTGGAGTGATGGGACAAGGGGTAATGGTTTTAAGCTGAATGAGGGGAGATTTAGATTAGATAATAGGAAGAAATTATTTCCTGTGAGGGTGGTGAGGCACTGGAACAGGTTGCCCAGAGGAGTTGTGGCTGCCTCATCCCTGGAGGGGTTCAATACCAGGTTCGATGGGGCTTGGAGCAACTTGGTCCAATGGGAAGTGTTCCTGCCCATGGCAAGGACGTGGAACTCAATGATCTTTAAGGTCCCTTACAACCCAAACCATTCTACAGTTCTGCGAAAGGTCAAGTGACATGTTGCACGAGGAATTGTGTCCATGCTGCTGAGCTGGGGGTGGCTCTTATTGTCAGTGTTGCCCTTCTGTTTCGGGGCTTTGCTGCCTTGACTTTTGGGCTCTGTCCCTGAAGCATCACTTCTAAATTCTTTTAATTTAAAAATTATTAAAGAGAGAAGCAGCAGCAGGTAGACAGTCATCATTTATCTGATTGGGAGTGTGTTGCTGCAGCTTCACTCTCTTCAGATCATAGAATCATAGAATGGTTTGGATGGGAAGGGACCTTAAAGATCCTCTCATTCCAAACCCCTGCCCTGGGCCAGGGACACCTTCCAATAGACCACATGCTCCAAGCCCCATCCAGCCTGGCCTTGAACACCTCCAGGCATGGAGCATCCACAGCTTTTCTGGGCAACTTGGACCAGTGTCTCACCAGCCTTACAGTAAAAAATTTTTCTAGTATCTAACTTAAATCTCCCCTCTTTAAGTTTAAAGCCTTTACCCCTTGTCCTATCGCTACACTCTCTGACCAAGAGTCCCTCCCCATCTCTCCTGGAGCTCCCTTCAGATCCTGGAAGGCTGCTCTAAGGTCTCCCTGGTGCCCTCTCTTCTTCAGGCTGAACAAACCCAACTCTCTCAGCCTGTCTTCACAGCAGAGCTGCTCCAGCCTTTGGATCATCTTCAAGATGAATCTCAACAGCCCCAAATGAATGCAGTTTCCAATTATTGCTTCTAATAATGCTGTCTCTTGTCACCCTGGTCACTTCTAGGTTAGGCATTGTACGAAATATGGCTTGAATCCTTTCTAGAAGAACACAGTGTAACGGGCAAGGCTGGGTTAGGCTTCTCTAAGTGCACTTGTTGCCTTGCAAACTGCTGTGGAGCAAAGGAAAGGTCAACCAGTTTGACACCAGCAGTGGTCCTGCCTGTCGGTACAGGAGATTGCAATCTGACCATAGGAATTTCTCTTGCAGCCACGGGACTCCTGGGAGGAGTGGTGCAGCCCAGCTCGCCGGTGGGAGGCAGAGAAGGGATGGACAATGATCAGGTTCAGCTGCAGAAGCAAGAGAAGATCTCCCAGGAAGAAGCAAAAGAGCTTAAACAGGTATAAATTGAGATTACTTTGATATAAGAGTCGTTTCACTCCCTCTTCTTCCTCCACAAGGTGCATTTTCGTCATCAGAAACATCATTGTTGTCTGTAACAAAACATTCCTCTCCCTAAATTTAGATGGGCATATTTTAAAAATCAGTTAGCTGAGCCTGTGATGATTAAAATACACTGATAACTTCTTATTTTTCTAACTATTTTGAACAGGGTTTATCAGCAAAATATATGAAGTAATGGACTTATAACCCAAGGGAAATCCTTAGCTGTAACCTGTTTCTTTTCTGCAGATTGAGAAGCTTAACAATTAAATAATTCTTACCTTTTCTTATGGTTTTCCTACGCTACCTTATTCATCTTAGTAAGGAGTAGCGGTTCTACTTCAGAAACATCCGCAAAACAGAAGCGTTTTATAAGCACACAGAGAGGGCTTGTAGCAGGGAAATAAGTGCTCAAATTAGTAAAGGGGAAATAGGTTGGAGATTTTACTAGAAAAAGATATTTACTCAAAGTAATCCAGTCGATATTGTTCATTTAAACAGGTCTTTAATTTCTCTCATAGCTTATGTTCAGAACTTTTAGCGGACAATCCCTCTTCCTGAACTAACTGGAAAAGCAAAGGACTACGGTTTTAGTGGGTTTTCCATTAAAATAGCTTTACTGGTGATCAAAGATATATTGGAAGACGTGGTTGAAGATATTTTGACTAAAATATCTTATTTGGGATTTTTCAAAACCAAAATGCAGTAGTCACCATTTAATCGTTCCTTCTTCCCATCTTTTAAAGCGCTTATATCCACCATCTATCATTTTATCCAAAAAAAGTGTTTTCTGAAACAGGGTTGACCTTTTAGAAGATTGGAAGGGAGAGTATTGCTCAATCGTTGTTGTACAAATAGGAGCAATCTGTTATTCCTGCACTTTGTGCAGCTGTTCTGTATTCAGAAGGTCTAGTTGTTCCTGCCTTAAATGTCAGCTTTTCAGTACTGTAATTCTTATTTGTAGCCAGACTCAAAAAAAGCTAAATAAGGCATGAAGGGTTGTTGGTCATGGTCTATGATTGAAGACTCATTTTGCTACATCTTGTAGGAAAAAAAAACAAAAAACAAAAAACAACAACAACAACAACAACAACAAAAAAAAAAAAAAAAAAAAAAAAAAAAAAAAAAAAAAAAAAAAAAAAAAAAAAAAAAAAACAAAAAAAAACAAAAAAAAAAACAAAAAAACAACAAGGGGCTTTCTAGGAATTGCTTCCTCCAGGTCAGTTCTTGACAGCTGAACACCAGCCTTTGTTGATATTTGATCTTATCAAAGCGGTTGACTGTGACTGAAGAAACAGAGGAAACGTAGGACGGGGAGTTTGGCGTCTTCCAACAAGTGTTGTGAGCTCGAATGGAGCTTCTTGTCTCGTATATATGGTGTCTCTCCAGCTGCTCCCAGGCATTGTGCAAGCACTGCGTTTTCTCATTGCTCCAAAGCTCCAGAGTGAAATAGCTCAGGATCTTTCAGTTTTTTTGGGGGAGAAGGTGCAGGGAGGTTTATAGGGGAAGTGTCAAGATGTGGAAGTGAAGGAAAGTGTGGTTGAAGTGGGAACTTCCTCCCAGTAAAAGTGCATTCGAATGGTACAGAGGTTGAGAGTTTATTCTAATGGCATTTGAAGGCATTCAGTCAGGGTGAACACCATACAAAGCCTTCTGGATACTGAAGTGAAGATCTTGAAACTACATCTAAGGAGGACATTTTACCCCACCTAGAATACAGCATCCAACTCTGGAGTCCTCAACACAGGAAGGACATGGACCAGTTGGAACAGGTCCAGAGGAGGCCACGAAGGTGCTCTAAGGGCTGAAGCCCCTCTGCTGTGAGGACAGGCTTGAGGGAGTTTTGGGGGTTCAGCCTGGAGAAGAGAAGGCTCTGGGGAGATCTCAGTGCCTTGTCCAGTCCCTAAGGGCTCCAGGAAAGCTGGGGAGGACTCGTGATCAGGGAGTGAAGAAATAGGATGAAGGGGATGGGTTTTGAACTGAAAGAGAGTAGACTTAGATGAGATCTTGGGAAGAACTTCTTTGCTGTGAGGGTGGTGAGGCACTGGAACAGGTTGCCCAGAGGAGTTGTGGCTGCCCCATCCCTGGAGGAGTTCAAGGCCAGGCTGGATGGGGCTTGGAGCAACCTGGTCTATGATTCTATGGTTATTTGAGTTCTATTTGCCGTGTTCAGTCATTTGATAGTGGAGAAACAGATTAAGTCCATAAATAGAAGGCAAGGCAGGGAACTGGGAGCTTTGTCTCATTTCCAGCTCTGGAGCTTTAAGCAAACAGACTGGAGCTTGGTTTTAGTGTGCTCCTGCTGCTCTGTCCTTTTTGTTTTTTTCCCCAAACAGTTCTCATCTATGAGCAGTACTCAAAGTCCTCTTAGCCTCCAGCAAGGGCTTGTCTTTAATTGATGCTGTTGCTCCCAGAGAGCTTCAGTTCAGCTCCTGCTTTGAGCATGAGCAGGACGATGGTTAATCAGGTTTTGGGCATGAGTGGGATGAAGGTTAATCAACTTTGCAAAGCATTTAGAGAGTGAAGGGGGAATATAGTTATAAATACAAAGCATTAACATGCATTGGAGACAGTGACACTTGTGGCATCAGACTTCCATGAACGAATTAAAGGCATTTGAGGTCCTTATGTTGGTGATTACAATGTTTTCCTGAGGAGTTTCCTCTCTTGAGGGTTATGATCTTGTATTTGTTGATATTCTTTAATGCAAGCACTTGGGTTTTTTTGAAACAAACAAATCAAAACAAAATGAAAGCCCAGAAGATCTCAGCTCTGTCCCTTTCGTTACTGGAGATGTGGGTAAATCCAGCAGAACTTCTGAAGCTGGAGAAGTAAGAGGAATTTGTGATGCCCAGACTTAATAGTTGTCTCTCATTCTCTCTCCTCAAAAACTAAATTCTTGCAGTAATAACAACAGATGTTTTGCAGCAGGAATTGCTGAATGTGATACTAAATACCTTCCATAGGATCTGGAAGCCCTGAGCAATGTGCAGTTGTGACTGGGTGCCCGAGGAAAGGACCTCACCAGGACTTGATGGAGGGACGTTTATGTTAAAAACCACAGAGTCTGTGGCAGCGTGAGCAGCGTGGCAGTCCCTCTGCTGCTCTAGAGAGATATGGAGAAAGAAGCCTCTGAAGTTCCTGTGGTCTCTGGCCAAGCCTCTGCCTCCCTCCTCGCTGTGCCTGACATGATAGTACTGGGTGTGGGAGGGGATATGATAATATTAGTTCAAGGGCTGTGGTTGAAGAGAAGGGGAGTTCATTAAATTTGAATTTATTTGGCCAAATCGGTGCTTTCTAATTTCCAAAACCATTCCTGCAACAAAATCCTGTTGCCTTGGTATTTACCATCTGTATATATATAAATATATCTGTCCATGCCTGTGCCATGAAGACAGAAATAGTATTAAAGGAGTTAATTCTGTAACATCTGGGCGGGGGGGGAAAAACCCTTATCCCAGTATGTATCTTTCTGACACACGCTTCCTCAATGTCTTCTCAGGTCTGAATGGTTCCATTTCAGCCCTCCTGCGCTTTCACAGTCCCTTCAGTGTTTATTTACCCTTTCATTGTGCCTTCATCTCAGGAAATCACAACCGTTAGGTCAGAGTAAAAGAGTTTTGTTGAAGAACTGTTCATTCCAAGTGCTAAAATACCACATTTGCTCATAGGATGGCCTCGTTCCGTGGCCTATAGACAACTGATCTTCACAGACACGCGTAATGACCATGGCCCTGTTTTATTTTTTGGAAGGCACAATACGGGGAGGGAACTGAGGTCCTCACAACTAAGGCTTTGTGTTTACTTGTGTGTAACTGGGGTGTTTAATGGGACCAAAATAAAAGGTGGTAGTTAAGCTTGTGGAGCTGCTTGAGTATTTTTTTCCAGACAAGGTCAGCGGTGGGTGAGTGGCACCAGGAGTGCTTAGTACTCCCTGAGAAAGTAAATAAAATCAGATCTCTGCATCAGCCTAAGGAAAAAACAATGGGAGAAATGAGCCACTAAGAATAAGATAATAAACACTGACCCTGCCCTATTGTCTGAAAAGCCATTGCCTCAAAAGAGCTGATGCTTTAAAATGTCTCAGCTTCAGACAGAAGTGACGCGCTGTACTGTCAAAATTGCCTATTCCAGTGTTTTCTGCACTCGGAAGTTCTGTGCTACAAGAGAAACCAAGTTCTTTTGCCGGTGGGTGTTGTAGAGCTTGGCTGTTCATACACCAAAGGCAACCAGGAATCGAGCAGAACGAAGGGTTGGGCTTTGTGTAATGACAATCCAAAACAGGAATCGGCTTAAAAGTATGTAAATCCATAGGTTTTTGTTATGGCAAGTTGTTATCTCATGAAGCATTGGCAAACATCCTCTATGAAACTGTGTTGTGGTGGTTTGAGGTGTTTCTGTTCTCTGCTGCTCTCCCTGCTCATTTCCAGGTGCAGGAGAGGACGTGAACAGGCCTCTTAATTCTTTTCAGTGCAAGATTACTCTACTTCATCCCTGTTGGGGGTTTAGATCTTAATAATGAAGATTCCAAATTCTTTTATGAATTGGGATAGTTTTAAGTGGTGTTCCTGCTTCTTACCCTGCAGTGTGTGCAGCACAGAGGTGAAGCCGAGTATTAAATGATGACGAGTGATGTCAAGAGCTCTGGTTGCATCCCGCTTCAGGCGAATGACAGTTACTTGTGTCCTAATAAAAGGTGAATTTGGGGAAGCTGCGTTCAGGAGCTACATCTGGTTAGACATGCTCTGCTCTAGCATTCACCACAGGGAGTGGATTTGGGGGAGTTCAAACTGCCACTGGCAATAATTTCTGCTCAACGACACTCTGTGTATCTTTTTTTTTTTTTTACTGTTGGATGCTCATTGTATTGAGGCAGTAGATCCTATTTCACAAGCTTTTGCTAAATTCCACGATTGTGATGGCATCTCAGGACCCAAACCAAACTCAGGCCTCCGTTGTTTTTTGACAGCGAGAGCTCTGTGCCTGGGAATATTAGGTAACTTGCCTGAAGTTCAGGCAAGTCTGCTGTGGAGCCACGGGGCTAAATCAGACTTTCCAAATGATCATCCTGGTGGTATAAATCTCAGCATGAGGTTTATAGAGCCCGAGGAAAGGGGCCTTTAAAATGCATCTTTGATGGGCTTGTACCTGCTGTTTGGCTTTGTGTCGCAGACAGAGTTTCACGCTGAGTTTTCCTGTTGTGGTTTCACCATCCGAATGCCGTGTTGGCACAGGGGATGGTGCTGCTCTGAGCAGCTGACGGAACTGGAGCAGCGATAACTAGACGTCTTTGCCATCGTTTTGCTCGGCAAAAATAGTGCCTGGCTTTGGCCAGACTTCAGATTCCAGTAAGTCTCTCCGGCAGGGTCTGTGGGCTGTGCTGGAAAAACATCTTAACCGTTTCGGGTCCCGTTGGCTTGAGCAGCAGCGCTCAGCTCGAACGGTTGAAGAGGCTGAGAGACAAGGGGTTAAGGGATTTCTTCCCAGACTTTCTTAGGCAAAGAGAATTAAGGGATGAAAGTGAGCCGCTGGCCTTTTACTTTTTTGTGTGTGTGAGTAACCGCATCATCAGCGCCTGCTGCTTTTTAAGGCAGAGCCTAATTGGCAGGTGAACTGAGCAGAGCCCTGAGCCCGCCCCACTTTCCATTTTACTGCTTTCGTATTTTTTACAAGTTTTTTCTCTTCTCAACAATTGTGTCTTTTTCCGTGTTTTAAATGTTAAGCGTGCTCTAACGAATGCGAGGCCTATCAAAACGTACCCGGTTTGAAACTGAAAATAAATGGGGTTTCATGGCAAACCTGGGGAATTTTTTTATTTTAGTTTTTGTTGGCACAGTTTTAATTTACAAATAAATTGGGTGCCTCTTGGAGAGGTGGGGAAGGAGGAGTGTCTCTGCTTCTTCTGGTGCCAGCCCCTGCTTTGCTGCATGGCTTTCTTGGACACTTTAACTGCTGTCACCAATGTTTATGCGCTCACATTGATGGGTTTCATGAACTGAGATGGTCTGGGTGAGGACACGGCTCAGGAAAGCTGAACTTCCAACACTGCTAAGGGTGCTTGGTGATAAACTTCCAAAAGTGTTCTGTGGGCTCCTGTGTCCAGCTTTGGAGTCCTCAGCACAGGAAGGGTATGGACCTGTTGGAGCAGGTTCAGAGGAGGCCGTGGAGATGCTCCAAGGGCTGGAGCCCCTCTGCTGTGAGAACAGGCTGAGAGTTGGGGGTGTTCAGCCTGGAGAAGGCTCTAGGGAGGCCTTAGAGCCCCTTCCAGTCTCTGAAAGGGCTCCAGGAAGGCTGGTAAGGGACTTGACAAGGGTATGAAGTGATAGAGGTTATGGCTTCAAACTGGAAGAGGGGAAATTGAGATGAGATCGCAGGAAGAAATTCTTTCCTCTGAGGGTGATGAAACACTGGCCTAGGTTGCTCAGAGAAGGTGTAGCTTCTCCATCCCTGGAGGTCTTCAAGGCCAGGTTGGATGGGGCTTGGAGCAACCTGGTGTGGTGGGAGGTGTCCCTGCCCATGGCAGGGGGTTGGAACTAGGTGGTCTTTAAGATCCCTTCTAACCCAAAGCATTCTATAATTCTATAAGTGTGTACCTTGCTGCAGAAGGTGCAATGGCCAGAGGGACCGTTCCGGAGCACACATCAAGCCATGATCTAGAAAGTGTGGGCAGACAGTGCTGCTTCTGTTCTGGAAAACAAATTTTGGGATGCTCTTAGATAAAGCTTTTTAGTAAACTTGCTCAAAAAGTGTCAGGGTGGACCATCTTTAAATCATCTGTAAATGAAAAAACACGTACCTTTCCCTGCCATCCTTTGGGCTATACTGAAGGAGTGAGGTCTCTTCTCTTTCAAGCTAGCATAAAGAATTAAAAATTTATTGGAGCAGAGCCTGAAACTCTGTAATCTTCTCTCAGCTGGCTATTGAAGCTGGCCTCGCTTTTGCTCTTAGTTGGGTGGAGCGGAGCAGAAGACCTTTTGAGGTCTTTTCCAATCTTAATTATACTGGGAGACATTTCATATAGCACTGGTTACTTTATGTCTTATATATAAAAGGTATATATAAAATATATGCAGAAAAAGCTCAGAGGAGGGAGAGCTACCTCTGAACTTCCCATTTCCAGGTAGTAAAGTTACTTCCTCAGAGGAGTCAAGACCTTATTCCAGACCCACATCCTCAATTGTACACACAATGGATGTGATCATGTCATGTTTTCTTTTTTGGTGCTTATCTCACACACATCCACCACATCCAGTTTGGGGAATTCAGAGCCACTTTACTCTTACAGTGAAAGAACACCAAGCGTTTCGTTTGGGATAGAAGCAGAGGGGGTTTTTTTACCTCGTAGTTGTGGTAAGAGCGGAAAAAAACCCCCGAGATTAAGCTTGATCCATGGTGTATCTCGTATTTTTGCTTTGGCAGCCAAATTGCAAACCCAGTTATTCACCCAGCCATATTTCTGGCTGCTTGTGATTTATGGAAAGAGCTGAGAGATGTTTGACGAGATAAATCTCACTGCAGTGGCTGACGTCCAGCTTCAGTCAAAGCTTTTTGTCTGCCTAAAATTCTCCTGCCGTCCCAGCTCGATATGATATTCCTCACTGCTTTTCTCAAACCAATAATTTGTGGAGCTGCAAACGATGGGGCTGCTGGGGAATTCAGCCCCGCATGCGGATAACAGAGCTGCTGATGTCTCACAGCAGCTTTCTGGGGGCTGATTATATCTGTATCCTAAAAGGAAAACAAGGAAACAGAGCTCACCAGTTGCAATGAAAGAAATAAAATTAAACATGGGCAGAGTACAGTTCTTTTCTCCTGTTTTACCAAAAGCCACAGATTTATTTTGGTAGATGGGCTGCAGTTCTGGTATCTTCCGTTACGTAATCCGGATGCTTGTGTACCGCAGCAGCTGATATTATTGGATAGTGCTGGGATAATTTGCTTTCTTGGAGAATTTTATTGCAATGAATTGGATAAACTGGTCTCCTGAAGCAGGCGTTGGGAGGGTGTCCTCCACGTGGACGCTTCTGTAGATGACTAAGGAAGCAGATCATGTTCATGAAGTTCAACCTGGTCAAGTAGCAAGGTCCTGCACCTGGGTCAGGGCAATCCCAAGCACAAATACAGGTTGGGCAAAGAATGGATTGAGAACAGCCCTAAGGAGAAGGACTTGGGGGTGTTGGTGGATGAAAAGCTCAACAAGACCCAGCAATGTGGGCTGGCAGCCCAGAGAAGCGACTGTGTCCTGGATTGCTTCCCCAGCAGCATGGCCAAGAGGGCAAGGAGGAGGATTCTGTCCCTGTGGGACCTGATCTGGAGTACTGTGTCCTCAGCACAGGAAGGCCATGGACCTGTTGGAATGGGTTCAGATGAGGCCAAGGAGATTTTCCAAGGGCTGGAGCTCTCCTGCTGTGAGGACAGGGTGAGAGAGTTGGGGTTGCAGAAGAGAAGGCTCCAGGGAGACCTTAGAGCCGCTTCCAGTCCCTCAAGGGGCCCAGGAAAGCTGAGGAGGGATTCCTGATCAAGGAGGGGAGACATAGGATGAGGAACCATTTTAAAATGGAAGAGGGGAGATTTAGATGAGATCTCAAGAGGAAATTGTTTGCTATGAGGGTGGTGAGACCCTAGTCCAGGTTGCCCCATCCCTTGAGGTGTTCAAGGCCAGATTGGACAGGACTTTGAGCAACCTGGTCTGGTGGGAGGCGTGTTGGAGTCCCCCATAGCAGAGGATTGGAACTAGATGATCTTGAAAGTCCTTTCCAAGCCAAACCATTCTTTGATTCCATTGTGTAGGCCAGCACTGACAACCCTTTTATCATCTGAAGTCACCAAGAAGCTGGATTTGCAGTCTGTATGACACGATGCTTCCAAATCTCCTTCCGATACATCCAAGGGAAGGCAGCTGAGGCTTCCTTGTCAGGCAGGTGCCTTCAGTTCATGCAACCGGGCTTATTAAGGGAGTAGCCACAAGAGGGAAGACAAGGCAATGATATAACTCACGCCTTGGGCTGCTGCTAAAAGGAGCCAGTGTTACAGGCTGAGGAATTAAGACAGATTTTTCTTGTGTTGTTTGGATCTCTGCTCTTGGCCTTGGTTGCCTGAACTGATGAAAATTACAGCTGAGTAAGCCCCAGAAGTCCGTGTACGCCGTCGTTACGGATGTCTCCTGGCTTTAAGAATGCATCAGCCTGGCTTTCTCCTTTTGCTTGAAAGCCTTCTGCCCTGTTTGGACCAGTATCTGTAGGCTTTTTCAGATGATAGGGTCTTCTCGCAATCATGGAGTAGCTCAGGGGGTTTGCTTCCAGCCCCCCACACAAACAGTAATTTGCAAAGTGTGGTGTAAACTGGTCCATGTGTAACATAATGCTTGTGGCCTGGACTCAAGCTGTGGCCAGTGCATCTGTTGTTTCTCATCTCAGGTATGGCCTGAACCTCTTGGCCGTCTTGATGTCCCTTCACACCACACCACCTTGAAAATCTTTTGTTTGGTTGCCCAAGTCTCACTTTTTCCCTCCTGCTCCATCTAACGACGCTTCTTTCTCTAGTGAATAATAAAATAACGTTTTCTGTCCACTGACCCGGGCCCTGCCTGACCCTTCAATGCCTTCAGCCACATGGTCCTCTTTCTTGGCCTTTGTTGGCTCTCACCGACCTCTCAGGACAACCCATGCCAAGGAGATAACAACAGAATTGTAAAAAGCTGGCGTTTACACTGATTTTTACTTCTAACTTTTTCCCCTCCCTATCTAACCCTGACATTTCAGATTTGATTTTTCTGGTCTGTCGTTCATTGCTTAGTTCATCTCCATTGAGCTTAGTGAAGCAAGAGCTGTGTCTTCTCACCAGCACGCTCCAGGGCAGACTCCCTGTGAATGATTTGGTGACTTAAAGCAATAAAATAACTAATGACCACGGGTCTGTTACAGTTTCTTGAAGAACCGTCTGGTGGATGGTTGAAAGCTCTCAAGTCTTTTCTGTTGACAGATCCTAAAGAAGCTGAAGGGCCTTGCCTTGGAGACAGAAGCGGAGCTGGAGAGACAGGATGAAGCCCTGGATTCCATCACTACCTCCGTAGACCGTGCCACGCTGAATATTGACAAGCAGAACCGCAGGATCAAGAAACTAACGTAGCAGGAGCTGGCGGGGATGCTGTCGTGAGGAAGAGGAGGGTCGGGGAACTGCATTTCTCAAGACTGTTTCATTAATAGACGCTTTGATTGCGTGGGAATTGTTTGCAATATTGTCTGGAACATGATGCTGCTGTTGTCAGGTTTCCTGAGGGTTTTGAAAAAGTTTCCAGACTTTGAAGGCTGGTTTAGGATTAAAAAGGCCAAGAATTTTAATTAGGGTGAAAAAAATGATAGCGGATTCTTTACTACAGAAAATCTGTAAAGACGAGGGGATGTGATATAATCTGAATTGACTTTTATGTGCTTTTTGTGTGTTGCCGCTTTTGAATTTTTTATTATATTTTTTTTAACTGCGACGGAGAAGTGAAGGAGAAATGAACTGTATATGAGACTACTTTACTACTACTTTAGATGATTACAGCCTATTAATTCCCTCTCAAGGTCTTTAATATACTTAATAGCCAAACTGAAGGCCAGATGTCCCAACTGCAAGTCATTGAGGCTTTTTTTTTTTTTTGGGGNCGTTAATGCTGAGGTGAGCAAATGATGGTGATAAAACCTTGTGTTCCCTGAGCAAATAGTTTTAATAAGTTTCAATCTTAGTTTCAGTCCCCCTAGAAATTTTATAAGAAGAACGAAGACTTCTTATAAAGTCTGGGAAATCAAGAGAAGAAGGTTAGTTAATGCGCGCGTGTCGGTAGGAATGTCTCCTTATTGAGCAGATTTGGGGGTTTTTGCTATTTGATGAGTGTTTTTCTTACTGAAGTCACTTATAAAAATTAAGTGTCAGATGTAAATACATGCTTCTCCTTTCCAAAAAGGGACTGCTGATCTTCAACGATCACCTGCACGTTTTTGTGTGCTTTATTTTTCTTCTTTAAGCTGCACACCTAGGGAAGGAATTGATTTTTGGAGTGCAGGGAGTGATTTTCTTCGCGGGTGAATTTATTCGGCTCTTGGGAGTTGGCTGTTTGTATCCCTTACTTGCCCACAGTGGGTTTATATTTCGGGTAACGATCTGACGTGGGACGATGGCGTGTCCTCGGAGCGTCATGAACGTAGTGTGGTGCCTAAATTCCCCCGTTGGTTCTGGGCTGCTACATCTCTGAGGGATGTTAGCGGAACGCCTCTCGTCCCTTTGCTTCCCTATCCTTCGTTTTCCAAGGATTTCCTGCTGTTTGTCTCCCACTCTCAATGGGAACTTCATGAGTTGTGTGGAGCATCGTGAAGTTTTTATGTGTCTCCTCTAGATTCATGGACCGAGGGGCCTGTGGTCGAAGCTGTAGATGTCTGTAACACTTGATAGTCATAGAATCGTAGAATGGTTAGAGTTGGAAGGAACCTTAAAGATCATCGAGTTCCAAGCCCCCTGCCATGGGCAGGGACACCTCTCGCTAGACCAGGTTGCTCCAAGCCTGTCATGGTACATCCATTTGTGTTTTTTATTTATTTGCACTAACTGGCGGTGAAGCATTTCAAGACTTCATGTCAACTTGTATTTCTAAAATCAAAGGGAATACTGGCCAGTATCTCATCAGTTTTCTTGAGTTTACAGTTGACTCCATCAAAACCAGAGGAGAGGGGAGATCTTTCCCCCTCCTATCTTGAAATTATACAGCAGAGGTTCCAGGTAACCCATTTACCCATCACCTTTCATCAATTCCTACAGTTGACCAGCTCTTTTAGTTCAAAAGTAGCTGTTGTAATATGTCTCTTTTTCTTCTTTTTCTTTTTTTTAAAAGTGTTTTTATATTAAAAAATTCTTGTATTGCTTTCGAATACAACACTTGGGGTGCAATATTTTTAACCAGTGAAGCTTTGAACCGTTTATTCCATTGATGGTTTCATGTACAATTTTCCTGCTTCCGAGTGATTCAGCCCTACCTTTTGAAGAAAGACCTGGTGAATCACGTAGAGTATGTTCTTTTCAAGCTCTTACTCTACCTTGTTTCGTATTACTTCGTATGACTTTGTTGGTATTGGAGTAAAGTGTATTTCTGCACTGCAATTTCTTCACTTAGGGTCCAAGTTGTTCCTGGCATGCACTTTACCTTGCTGAATATGGTGATTACACATATATATATATACATACACTATGTACTGTGAAATAAAATACTGTCTGGGGTTCCTTTTATTGTTTCGGATACCCAAATCCCTCTTCTTTTACTGTGAAAGGAAGATACGTTTACATGACTCATGATTTCATGAATTTTAAAGTGTACTTCGCACAAGATGATTAACAGAACCTGGTGCTGGCTGGGAATGAATCTCTGACCTGACTTAGGGGTTGCCAAAAGTAAATACTAATTATAGGTCATTTAGTTTAGCGTTCTCTGTGCCATATTTTTTATTCTTGTGGGTTTTAGCACCGGCTGTTGCAACTGATTGAGTATTTTGTGGTTTGTGTAGTCCGTGTCCACGCTAAAAGCAACAACGACAACAAAATTGTACTATTGTTTGTAAGAAGTGACCCGTTCTGGAGCTGCGCATTAGCTACATTTCATGTGTCCAGAGGACTTTCAATCTGTAATTTCTTCTTATTAAACAGCTTGGAATAGTGAACCTCCCTCTCTTGTATTTTATTCACTTACCTGAGAAGTTGTGGTAAAAAAAAGCTCTATCCCACCACCTCGTCGCCTTGAGGAACAGAATTGGATGTCGTGCTTAGAGCCCCTTCTACATTAAACTTGTTCTTTTCCAAGTCATTGAATGGTTAGAGTTGGAAGGGACCTTGAAGATCATCCAGCTTCAACCCCCCTGCCCTGGGCAGGGACACCTCCCACCACACCAGGTTGCTCCAAGCCCCATCCAGCCTGGCCTTGAACCCCTCCAGGGATGGGGCAAGGGACTATCTTACTAAAGTCTATAAATACCTGAAGGAAGGAGCCAGGCTCCTTTTTTAGAGTTGCCCAGTGATGGGACAAGGGACCATGGGCATAAACGTAAAGACAGGAGGTTCCCTCTGACTATCAGGTAACAATTCCTCACTGGGTAGGTGACCAAGCCCTGCCACAGGTTGTCCAGGAAGGCTGTGGAATCTCCATCCTTGGAGACAATCTAACACCGTCTTGCCATATTATGATTCATTGTTGTAGTTATGTTTGTAGCTTGCTGGTGCTACCCAAGTGTCACCTCCTATAACATCTACCCTACGTTCTTCTCTTCTCTTCTGCATCAAGTAGATGCAATTGCCCTGGTAAGCGATTTTCTAGCCTGCTTTGATATACCTGTAGGAATAAAAACCCAGGCAGTTTCTCCTCTAGCCATGAAAGCATTCCACCATTCTCCACGCTAACTGGTCAGCTGGATCAGCCTCCCCAGGTGGCTCCTTGGCGCTGGCTGATGGCAACACCCACACAGGCCACCGTGCAAAGCCACTTAATGAAGTTTACAGCGGCCTTTCAGAGGAGCGGCTCGAGCGCTCGGCAGAAAATGAAGGGGTTTTGACTTTCTGCCTGTGGCAGGTGGAAAGAATTTGCACTCAGATGTGAGTAACAGATGCCATTCTCCCCTATGATTCCCTTTGCAAGCTCAGGAAGGTGTTTTCAGCTAATGCTTGGTATGTGGTCCCCTTGGGATTCCAGCTACTTTTATTGTAATAGGATTTTAATTTCAACTTCTAATATGAAATTACGCTGGTCTCCAGGTACATGAGAAAAGAATTTCCACACCAGAGCTCTCCTCCATCGCTTCATAACTGTGGGCTGCAGTTGGGCAGGATGGGGGGGAGGTGGGAGGCCAAGAGGATGGAGCCAGAGGTCAAAAAGTGCAAGAGGTGAAATGCATGGGCTGGTGGGGCTTCAGCATCGCTTTCTGAGACCTTTGTCCCCAGAAGTATTAATTCCTGCTCTTTCTGCAGGTCGGAAGGGTCTTACTGGGCCAGGTTCTGCATAAAGGGCAATGATCTTCGACAGCGTGAATTCTGGAATGGTTAAGAGTTAGAAGGGAACTTAAAGATCATCCAGTTCCAACCCCCTGCCCTGGGCAGGGACACCTCCCACCACACCAGGTGGCTCCAAGCCCCATCCAGCCTGGCCTTGAACCCCTCCAGGGATGGGGCAGCCACAGCTTCTCTGGGCAACCTGTTCCAGTGCCTCACCACCCTCACAGCAAAGAATTTCTTCCCGAGATCTCATCTCAATCTCCTCTCTTGCAGTTTCAAACAGTTTCCCCTTGTCCTTTCACTCCACTCCCCATCTCTCCTGTAGGCCCTCTTTAGATACTGGAAGGCTGCTGTGGCTCTTCTTTACACCCAAGTTGATCCCACCTCGCTGTAGACACATATTTGAGACATCTGCGTGATAGTTGTGGTTCACATCAGGGTTATTTCATAGTTACTGGATAGAGATCTGCAGCTCCAGAGGGGAATTCAGCCCATCTTGCAGATGGAAGACTTTCCTTCTGGTCTCAGCTGTCTCTCACCATCCCTTCTGATGCCTTGAATGAATCCAGCAAAGCTGCAAAGCACAGGACGTGCTCAGCTCCATCAGAATAAACACTGTAACTGGGCAAGTCATAGCAATAGCTAAAAAATTAGCTTTTAATAGCTTAAAAGGACACGAAACCAGACTGTTCACTTATTTTCGGCGGGACAAATGCCCAGCTGTTCCAATCATCTCAGTTTCTTCTCTCCCGACAGTCAAACGTGTGGCCTGAAGTTGAAACGTCCAACTGCGCTATCAGGAAGTTTATTATAAAAGGATTCCCCGCCCCCC
>VZRU01000227.1:32701-66258 GCA_013398155.1 Pedionomus torquatus
CACAGCTCCAATCCAGGATGACTTCCCAAATATTGGGTGATATTTGGGTTTTAGTACTTTTTTTTCCAAAAACTTCATTCACCCCAAGCTGAGGGTTCAACACTGATGAAACACAACTGCCTCTTTCTTGCAGTATTTTCAGAAGGACTTTACCATACTGGTTGGTTGAGGTTTTCCGTTAAAGAAAACAGATATATTCCAGTAACCATTTTCTGGGGAATTTTAAATAAAAAAACCCAGTCATTCAGAAAACATGCCCTGTGGTCTCATACTCCCCAGCCTGTGTAGTCCCTAATTTCAAAGGTCCTAGATCTGTAGGTTCCAGTCCAAAATTATAATGCATTTCTCCTGGCCATGTTTTTTTTTAAGAGACTGGGAAAGGGAAGCAATGTGTCCTCTTATTAAACAGCTTCATGGACACCTGCAGGTCTGTAGACTTCTTTGGTCCTGTCTTCTAGACATTGCTGGGCACTGAGGTTCTTCAAACATCATCTTGGAGGTCAGGGACTCCTGCCCCATCCCTGGAGGTGATTAAGGCCAGGCTGGATGGGGCTTGGAGCAACCTGGTCTGGTGGGAGGTGTCCCTGCCCATGGGATGCCCATGCCATGCCAACGTCCCTGCCCATGGCAGGGAGGTTGGGACTGGATGATATTTGAGGTCCCTTCCAACTCTAACCATTCTGTAATTCTGTGATTCGACAGGCAAATGTAGAAGTCAAAGACATACTTGCCCAGGTTCTTCCAGGTAACCTGGTTTAACTCCAAATCTATTGTATGTATTAAGATCTGTCTCCTCGCATCTTTAAATATTAATTTCATTTTGTTTCATTTCATTTTAAATTCAAGAAGCAAAAATGGATACACGGGTACTGTCTCGTCTCCCCCTCGCCCCCGCCCCGTGACATTCTTTGAACGCCACTCCTATCAGCCGCAGATCTCCCTGACTCTGCTTGACCTGCATTCTTTATGCATCCCATGAATTTTGATATATTTAAAGTAACTTGGCTTGACGTGAGCTGGAACACGCAGCTAAACCAGAATGTTTCAATCATCCTGCGGTTTGGAGCTGGCTGGTTTAATATTATAACTGAGGGCGCAATATGGAATCCATTGAGAAGCCCATAATAATGCTGGAGCTAAACAGATGAGAATATCATTATATTTGCCTCAATGACCAAAAAAACCAAAAATGCAAAATTTAATCTAACCTAATTCAGCTTGGATCCAGGGGAGGCCACTCCCTGAATAGTCTGGTGTCCGGTTCAGCCAGGGTGGCGGAGGTGAGGAGGAGGAGGGCAGGCTGAATAGACGGTGGTGCCACCAAGAAGTCCTGTGCTCCAGCTGCCCTTCGGTGGAGGTGAAGGTGAAGGTGACCTTGCTCAGTTGTGGGGGGAGCAAGATGAAGGAACTGACCTGGCTGCAACCTTAGCCAGGAGGAAGAAAGAAAAAGAAGTACATGCCATCTACATCAAGGACCTGATCCAGAGCATCCCTGCAGCCACCTGAGTGGTGCCGAGTGGTAGAAATAAGAGGGGAAGGGGGGAAGAAGCATCCCCACAGCCTTAGACCATTTAAACCATTGTGGAACCAGAGGTTTCATGTCACACCTAATTTGGCAGTGCAGGGAATGGCATGTTCAGTCCTCCCCACAGCCCCAGCCACAAAAGAAAAATATAAAATCCTTCTCCCTCCCTTGCTCTGGACCTACTAATTGCACAGCCGAGAGGCGAGTGCGATCGATGAACTGATCTGCTGTGAACCTCCTCAGTTTTCCATCTCCGATCCACCAGTTATTCTGATTTATTGCGTGGCTGCACAATTGCTGGAGTCTCAAAACGGGGAGTGTCAAACCCACGTTGCTAGAGAAGGAGAAGGGGAATGGTCACTTCCCACAGGAACAATTTACAGCAGATTCAGCGCAACATCAACTCACACCCCACGTTGCAACCACAAGGATGGGAAATTCCTCCCTCTCTACTCTGCGCTCGTGAGATCCCACCTGGAGTCCTGTGTCCAGCTCTGGAGTCCTCAACAGAGAAAGGACATAGAACTGTTGGAACAGGTCCAGCAGAGGGCCACAAAGATGATTAGAGGCCCAGAGCACCTCTCCTATGAAGACAGGCTGAGGGAGCTGGGGCTGTTCAGCCTGGAGAAGAGAAGGCTCCAGGGAGACCTTAGAGCAGCCTTCCAGGATCTGAAGGGAGCTCCAGGAGAGCTGGAGAGGGACTCTTGGTCAGGAAATGAAGTGAAAGGACAAGGGGTAATGGTTTTAAATTGGAAGAGGGGAGATTTAGATTGGATATTAGGGAGAAATTCTTTGCTGTGAGGGTGGTGAGGCACTGGAAGAGGTTGCCCAGAGAAGCTGTGGCTGCCCCACCCCTGGAGGGGTTCAAGGCCCATTTGGACAGAGCTTAGAGCAACCTGGTGTGGTGGGAGGTGTCCCTGCCCATGGCAGGGGGTTGGAACTTGATAATCTTTGAGGTCCCTTCCAACTCTAACCATTCTAGGATTCTATGAAACGCCTATCAGCTGGCTCAAGCAGTGATAGAGCAAGGTAGCTTGAGAGCACAGAACTCCCCACGGGCAGAAAAAATCAGACCATGAAGCTAAAGCTGCTGTTCCAGTTGCTACCAGTGGATCCCCCATGGCCAGGTGCCCCAGTGGTCCAATGCTGACCCAGGTTAGGAAATACCTAATGACCTGGGCTAGGTGTTTCCTAACCTGGGTCATTGCACGATGACATCTACAACCAGCTGGGACCCACAGCTTGCTCTGCCTCTTGGCCCATGGGTCACTTCTCCTGGTTTGGGGTGGAGCAAAGTCAACTTTCTGTGCAATGAGAGAGGTTCTTGCATTCACTCATTGATTTGGCAACCAGAGTCAGCTGACTTGGTTGTTTACCCCATGGAGGGTTTGCATCTGTGGGGAGGTGTGGGCAGGTGACCCAAAGTGACCAATAGGGTAGTCCATCCTATCTGCCATGCTCAGTATAAGACCTGGAGGATGGAATGGGTTTAGGTTGGTTCCTCTTCTTTGGTTCATCTTCAAGAATTGCTCTTTGGTGAAGAGGACTGTCTGGGTTTGTCTACCTTCAATTTCTGTTGGTGAGTTCTGGAATCTAGTTCCCATTACCAAGACAGCTTGGAATTTCCCCAGTGCCTACTGGTGACAACTCGATATGGTTTTCAATGTACTTTGTGTATTACTTTATTTTTTACTTTATTATTAATATTTTGTTAGTTTAGGGTTTTTCCATAAGCTCATACATCTCTATTTCTCTTTCCTCTCCTTGGAGAGAGAAATTAGGGAAGAGCATCTGCTGTCTTGTCACTGGTTGGCCCATCTCAAGCCATGAGATCCACCAGCTGCACAGGGCTGGACAGCAGGATCAAGGAGCCTGTGCACAATTAACCCACCTGGTGTTTTTAATCCAGTCCAGTTGGCTTCTATTGGTTTAGTACTTCTTGCTGCCTTCTACCATCAAACTGTGGTGTCAGTTCATTAGTCTGTGTTTTATTGGGTGCTGCAGCAAGAGGAGATCCACTTATGGTGTATCAGTTTGGAGCTATTGACATAGTTTGGTGTTGTCACTGCGCTTTTGGTGTCTTTTAGCAGCTTTACTTCTATACATCACACACAGGTGTTCTATGGAAGGAGTCTCCATGCTCTGGAGTTACATAGTCTGCTCCTAACCCATCTGGGGACATCCAGGAGAACTCAATCAGACTGAATCCCACCCTCAACAGTCGCCTTCCTCAAGGGAATTGCGGTAACAATCTGTGGGCTGAGTGAGCCCTTCTGGAGAAGGGAGCATTTTGTGTTCAGCTTCTATAGTGCTTGCTGATGCCACAACCTCTTCCTTGGGTTTGGGATTACCTGGACCAGGAAATGGCTTCTGAAGCCCTTGAGGGAACTGGAACAGGCTGCCCAGAGAAGTTGTGGAGTCTCCTTATCTGGAGATTCCAAGCCCAGTTGGATGTGTTCCTGTGCAACCTGCTGTAGGTGACCCTGCTTTGGTAGAGGGTTGAACCAGGTGGTCTCTGAAAGTCCCTTCTAACCCCAACCAATCTGTGACTTTTGTGAAAGGTGATAGCTCCAAGCAGCCACTGCTTCCCCCAGCTCTTACCTGCTGATTCCCAATTTGTCCTTCATAAAGCTTGTAAAGAGGAATAGCCGAACCAATCGTGTTGGCAGTGTGAGCTGCAGCACAATACACACTTCTGGAGATCTCTTGGGGCTGGGAGGGTGTTACCTGGGAAAATGTGCAGTGCACTCAACTATCATATGCACAGAAAATGCAACGCTACTGTAAAGTGTTGGGTCCACCATCACCATCCATGAGGTGTCCAGTGGATCCATGTCTCGGGAGCAAAGGAAAAATAGGTCCAAACCAAGACTGGTGGAGACACTCTTGACCCCTTTCACTGCTTTNCTCCCCAAACAGTCGATGATGTGACACTTAATAGTGGAGACACTCTTGACCCCTTTCACTGCTTTGGTTTCTGGGGTCTCCCCAAAGAACAGTGAGCAGTAAGGCATGAGAGAACCACAAGTCCTACCCAGAACTGTAGGGTGGGAAGGGTGTGCTAAACTGACTGTGATGCAGCAGTTTGTGGAGCCAACTGGGAGACTTTCCTTGTCAGCTCTAGGGCCTGTGCATAACCGTACAATTTATGGTTGGGATTCCCTATGTCAGGATGGGGCTCAAACCTCCTGTGTTATATTCCCAGCTTTTCCTCATCATGGGTAACGACAGGCAAATGATTTGGCTTCACCAGACATTGGACTAGACTCTAAGCTTCCCTGTGCTTCCATTTCCTCATCTGCAAACTGGGGATAATAAGACTTCATTATGGAGTTGGGATCAGAGATGGTTATTACATCTGGAAATCGCTGGTCCATCTGTTCTCAGTACATTATGAGCAGCCAAGTGGATGTTTGTTGTGTTGGACTCGGCCCCGTTGTCTCCCACTCGTCTCCTCTAATGCTACGGAAATCATCGCTTGGGGGTCCCTTTATGGTGGCTGGGGAGGAATAGGAACTTTTTAGAGTGTGATTCATCTGACCCTTGTTTCTATGGTTTGCTACTGGGTAAGGTGAAGCCCACAACTCATCGTAGGAATCCCACCCTTGGTTTCACCGTGAGGTGGAGTTAGAGCAAGTCACGGCCATCAACGAACGGGGAGAGACACGTGCCCTTCTGTCTGCACCCGGAGCTGGTTTTCACTTTTGCTCGTAATTCCTCCTGATTAAGAAAATAACGTGATTTTACACATCCTGACAAAGCTATTCATCAGAACACTGTTGGTTAGAGACATGTTTGCTCAGATCTGCTGGCTGATTGCCCCCCTTGATTGAAATTAATGTACAAGGCAGTAGGCCAAAATTACCTTTTTTTTATTAAAAGTACTGAAAGAGATTAATATTTTTCTATTTTTCTCCTATTTTTTTCATTTTTATTTAAAATAGAAAATTCTAAAATATTTTTCTTTCCAAAAACCCAACTCTTTTAATTGCATTTGTTAGAAGTCTGGTGTTGGCTGTCTTGTATTATTTATTTTCAGAACAAGGGAGAAAAGGCAGAGTGTTGAAGGGGGGAAAAAAAGCCTTTTTTTTTTTTTCTCCTTATTTTTGTCCTTTAAAATGTGGGAAAAAGTCAACAATGAATGTTATTGAAAAGAGCTTTTCACAAAAGCTTTAATACTATAGCTTCAGGAAATATTTTCTATTGCAGAAAAGATTTATACAGCTTCTGACCCTTCTGAATGCAGACTCTAGTCATCCAAAAAAGTCCCTGTACTTTATCTTCTCAAATATTTATATCCAAATAAAATGATTGATTATACCACCTCAAACCTCTGCTTGATTTATGGGTGGAGACCTGACTGAACAAGGGATGCAGTGTCCTATTTCTGAGCTAAATTAATTCAGAATATCCATTCTACAGAAAGGAATGACCTGAATGTGACTTAGATTTTGTCTAAAAATCAAGGATACCATCAGTTGAGATTTCTAACTCTGAGGTTAGACTCAAAATCATAGAATCATACAGTGTTATACAATGTTTAGAGTTGGAAGGGACCTTCAAGATCATACGGTTACAACCCCCTGCCCTGGGCAGGGACACCTCCCACCACACCAGGTTGCTCAAATCTCCATCCAGCCTGGCCTTGAACCCCTCCAGGGAAGGGGCAGCCCCAGCTTCTCTGGGCAACCTGGTCCAGTGCCTCACCACCCTCACAGCAAAGAACTCCTTCCTAATATCCAATCTAAATCTCCCCTCTTCCAGTTTAAAACCATTCCCCCTTGTCCTATCACTATTCTTCCTGACCAAGAGTCCCTCTCCTAGTTTCCTTTTAGCTTCTGAGGCTTATGCTATGACAGAGTTACTTCTCACCATTGATAATACAAATTATTTCTGCCTTTGAAGGTCAGTCCCACCTTCTGCCTAACTGTGGCATAACTAACAAAAATGTTGGGTTTTGACAAAGCGATGTTTAATGAAATCCTGTCTGACAGCATTATCAAATTCGCAAGAAGTAGCGGGTTGACATGTACCATGTTCTTGACTCCCAAATGCTGGTGCAGAGAAAAAACAGTCAAAGATTGGAGACATGTTGTACCCAGAGGGGGGAAAAAACCCCAACATAGTTCGAGGAAAAGGTCCTCCTGTCACTTTAAGTGATATTTCTTCATTTCTGATATCAAATTGCTTCTGATCCACCTCTTAGCTGGGCATCCCCATAAGAAGGCTGAGTGGTGCCTTGGAGAAGATGACATCTCATGTCCAGGTCCGTGCTTCCAGTCCTATCTCTCTGCCTATTTATCTGATTTGGCTATACCTGTACACAACTTTCACCAGACTTTTCTTTTTTGAAGATAATTTGGCCCAAGGTTATTTCTTTGTGTGCTTGAAGGAAAAGAAAAAGTTGCTTTTTCTCTGATCTACATGTGTTTAAAAAGAGGTGAAAAAAAAAAAAAAAAAAACCCAAAATGTCACCCCTGTGGTCAAAGCCAAAGGCAGAGGGAGGAAAAATCTATCACCCTTTTCTCTATGGATGTTTATTAGCTCAGGTTCTCTCTGCCGTTTGTTTTTATGGCAAGGTGAAAAATGATGCATTTCAGAAGCTTTGGGCCTTTTCTCCTGCTCCCCCTTCAGCCCACTACCCTCCCTCCACTTGGGCTCCTTTCCCTAATGGCTCTCCGAAATAATAACCTGTGGGCATTTGCTGTAATAAAGTACAAAGACCTTGTTGCAAATGAGTCCAACTGCAAGAAGAGAAGCCAAAACCAACTTGCAATGAGATTTTTCTCACTCTGTGAATTTGCTATACTTGGAACTGGCAAATAATAAATTGAACAGTATGTGGAAAAACATGCAGCCCTGAGGATATTAGGAGAATGGCTGGCACTGGGTGGGGCCGTGGGACTTCTATTCTCTTGGTTACAACATGGGTTGGGGTTACAGCCCTGATCTGTTTCCTCTCCTTCTGGTCTACGTTTTGGAAGCTTGACTCATCTTCAGAGAGGTGGAAAAGCTTTGGGGAGTGGAGGTGGAGTGGATGGAAGAGGTAGATGGGTTGTTCTTTCTCCTCAATTTGGGACTCTCTAGGCTTCCTATGTAACCTATGGTCAAAGACAGGTTGTTACAGAGGGTGGGGCTTTGAACCCAGGATGTTGGGAAATTGCTGTAAATCAGCATGTCCTTGGATTTAACTCTGGTGCCTTGGGGATGCTCCAGCCCCAAGGACACCACTGAAGATAGTGGTTGAGTTTCTCAGCAGAGAGAGGGCATCACTGCAGGCAAATAGCCCAAGACTTAAGGATCTCACTTGCTTTATTTGTGCCTTTACTGGTTTGGTTTGGGGTTTTTTTGGCTACATCACTTCTGTATCTGTACATGGCCCATGATGGGCAGCCCTTTGGTTCCTTCCTTCCCAAGGTGTGTGTGTTTTGGGAAGTGGCAGCTGGTCTCCATTCAGGAGGAATTCTCCTTTTTATGTTGTGGTCATTGGGTGGAGTTGGGTCAGCAGATGTGTAGCTGATGATGGTAATGACTTCATGGCAGCACCAACAAGTTGCCCAGAGAAGCTGTGGCTGCCCCATCCCTGGAGGGGTTCAAGGCCAGGCTGGATGGGGCTTGGAGCAACCTGGTGTGGTGGGAGGTGTCCCTGCCCAGGGCAGGGGGGTTTGGAACTCCATGATCTTTGAGGTCCCTTCCAACTCTAACCATTCTATGTTTAAAGGCATTCTTGTTTGAAGCACTGAAGAAAAAAAAAAAGTTTAAAAAAATCCAGCTAATGATATTTTCAGCTAAAATATCAATTAGATGGGAAAAGGTTTCTTTGATTAGGTCTTTTGGAGCAAGTTTTGTTTCCAACATTGGGGGTTTTGCTCTTTCAAAATTCCCCTTTTTTAAAAAAAACAAACCACTTTGCCCTTCAGGAGCTAAAACCCTCCTCACAATGTTTTCCCACAGTTTTCAGGAGGTGTTTTGTATTTTCTTTCTCAGATTAGGAAAAAGAAATAGTCAAAAATCTGTGCCTGGGCACTTCCCAGAGATTACAGTCACCTAAATCGGGGCTCTTCATCCCACTCCAGGCCCAGGTGCCCACAGCTTGGACATCACAGCTCACTGGGTTTGTGTTCAGGTGAATATTTGAGATGTGGATGGGGAGGGGATCGGACCAACTGATGGCTCTTAGATCTCCTTCAGTGCAAAGTTACTGAGTTTAAGCTGTCAGATGGGGTAGTTTGCACCAATAACTGCACCTTCACTGGGAAGCTATTCACAGCTAGAGGAAAAAGCTTTAACTGGTGCAGCTTGATTTCCAAGAGGTTCTCTGGCTGTGCTGTCCCCAGAATCCGTAGGCAGCTCTGGGTTAAAATCCCATGTAATCTCTTGGGTCATGGAAAAAAATCATCCTTCATTTCTTGGAAGCAGACTTGCATCTATCATTACCCTTGAAACCAGAGGGGCTTTGTCCCAGGGAACAGAACTAGATTTTCTCACCGAACACAAAACATGGTCAAATGCACTGTTTGCAGACACTGAGAATGCCCAGTGCAACAGAAAGGATACGTTTCATAAAAAAAACTCCTGAGCCAAAACCATCCCAGTCATAAACTCCATGGCTTTGGAGCTCTGTACCCCACAAAATTGCCCTGTAAAAAATGTCAAGCCATTTGCAGAAGCAACTTGGGAGGTTTATGCCCTATTTGATTGTAAACACCTGCTAATATTTTTAGTATTTTTCCTTCCATTAATATTCCTTCTTTCTTTTCTCTTTCTCTGTCTTTTCAGATTTCTTTTTTATTCTTTCCTGGCAACCTCAAAAGGGTGATAGAAAAAAATAAAGGCTAAGAAAGTAGGTGGACCTTGGGCGGGCTGTGGGAGACATTAAAAGCTGTGAAGTAGTCTTTTGCTGCGTGTAAGGATTTTATTGGTCCTATATAACTCCAATCTACTTCTTAAGTCTCACCCGCTGGAGCCCTGGTGATTAACGGCAGCTTCCCTGCCTGGATAACGAACTTCTAGGAACTTCCTAAAGCTGAAGTTAACTTTGGGGGAAAAAGGGGAAAAAAAAAAGTCTGACATGATGGTCTAAGGAGACAATCCCATGAACATTGCTAGACTGGATTCACTTCAAAAAAGGTCCTGAGATATCTACTGTACTTCAAGTGGGCTGAGCTTCAGTCAACCTTCCCTTCTCTGTTAGCACCACCTCACTGGGGTAGGTTTTCATAGAATCATCCAGGCCAGAAGGGACCTCCAAAGGTCATGTAGTCTGACCTCCCCACAGTCGCAGGGACACCCCCAACTAGACCAGGTTGCCCAGAGCCTCATCCAGCCTCACCATGAATATCTTTAGGGAAGGGGCCTCAACCACCTCCCTTATTCCCATTCTGTTAGTGACTCCATTCTGCTGGTGTCCTCAGGCTTTGACTCACCTACCTTAATTTCTTTGGACTCTCCAGTGTCAGATGTCTCTAGGCCATCATCATGAGATGACTTAATTTTTTTAGGGTGTTGTGTTGTTCCAGCATTGCCAGGGCAAGATCCCATCCCTTCCCTTCTACCTTTTCGTTCATCTGTGAATGCTCCAGTTTGATTTCAGGCCTGGCTGCTTGATGCCTTGTGGGCGCCAAGAGAAGATGTCTGCTTGAGCTCCTGTTTGTCACTCCCTCATCAGACTCCACTGCAGAGCATTGATGCTTTTTGTCTGATCAGT
This sequence comes from Pedionomus torquatus, assembly GCA_013398155.1. Classification (NCBI taxonomy): domain Eukaryota; kingdom Metazoa; phylum Chordata; class Aves; order Charadriiformes; family Pedionomidae; genus Pedionomus; species Pedionomus torquatus. The sequence goes on from VZRU01000227.1 coordinate 42,934, forward strand.
CATCAAATTTCCAAAGACTAACTCTTGTTTGATGATTCTAAGAGAAAACGATGGATGAGTTAAATGTAACCAAACATCAGACACCTGCCCTGTCCAACCTTCTACTGAGTTAGTGTGAGGATCTCATGAGACCTTGGGTTCTCTGCAGCAGAAAGCTGTGTTCTTTACATAAATTGCCCTGGTGTTGGCTTCTGTCAATTAACCGTTCATTAGTGGCTTGTACCAAGCATATGGCTGTTGCTGGTGGATACGTTCATTACAAGGTTGCTGGACCTTCTATCTGCCAGACTTTTGTCTTTTCCTTTGTAAATTAAATCCATTTCTTGTTCATACGTAGCTTAGGCCCCTCCTGATAATAAAGTAGTACTTTGTCTGGGAGAAGTGGCCAGTCTTGATATATAGGAGCTGCTTATCTGTCTGCTATACCTCTTTAGTCCTTTGTTGTGTTCCCAGGAGTCTCTCATACCTCTCGTGCCAGAGCACAGACCCAACTGAGACCTTGTGGACAAATGTCATCTCTCAGTCACTCAGAATATTTCCATTAGTAGCAGGTTGGACCATGTCTTCTTGTGCTGGTGCGTCCAGTGCAGTAGCACGATTTCTCCATGAGTCTCTTCCTCTTTTTGACCAGGCTAAAGCTGCCACCTCCTTGTTGGAATTATCCCTCATTTCACCCAGCACCATCTGAAATCATGGTAGGATATGAGGATGTGTATGTAATCCTTGGTTAGTCAAAGCTGAAGCAGATTGTGACTCTGTCTTGATCTGGCAAGTCCCAAGTCCTTCAGTCTCTGCACCAAAGTTTTAAAACATTTTAAAGGCAGAGGTTCGAAGTCCGGCACCAAATGCAATGTGTCACTAAAGTTTTGCACTAATCAAAGCCAAAATTGTGATCCGGCCTCATGTCTCCCTATCTGTTACAATTACTAAAAGAAAGAGGAGGACGTTTGGATTATTTTGTGTGCTTCCCCTCTGTTACACTGATACTAGAGATCACGGAATAGTAGAATGGTTAGAGTTGGAAGGGACCTTAAAGCTCATCCAGTTCCAACCCCCCTGCCATGGGCAGGGACACCTACTAGAGCAGGTTGCTCCAAGCCCCATCCAACCTGACCATCCTGATCAACTGGTTTCATATTTGACAAAGAAATTCCCTTCCTTATCCATCTCTAATCTTTTGAAACCACTTCTACATAACTTTAAATTATGTTGCTTTTTGTTCTTGACCTTGAGCTGTCATTCCACTTAACCATGAACAGGAAAGAATAAAGAAGGTCACCATGGGATTTTTGGCAGAGCACAGGAAAGGGGAAAAAAATTTTTGATTTTCTTTATTTTTTTTTTTTTAAGACTGCTTTGCATGAGTCAGAATTTCATCTTAAAGAACATAATTGCTCCATTGCTCAATTGTGGCTTGGGGTCTTATTAGCTGAGGGGGAAAAAATGTGCTTCTTCACTACTCAGCCCTCCTCCAGACTGCAGCGCCTGTGCCAACCTCTCGGGGATACATCTGCAGAAGGGAACATTAATTCTGCTGTGCCTGTTTGTTATTAACACCCTGCTCTGGTTGTGTGCTCTGCTGGAGGAGAGTGTTCAAGGCCAGGTTGGATGGGGCTTGGAGCAACCTGGTCTGGTGGGAGGTGTCCCTGCCCAGGGCAGGGGGGTGGGACTGTGGATGATCTTTGAGGTCTTTTCCAACACAAACCATTCCATAAGCTGCATCCATGGCTGGGACAGAGGTGGGAAGGCAGGAGAGGGAAAGGGGGAGCAGAGAAAACTCACTGGAGGGAGTGCAACCAGGGCTCTGCTTCAACACGGCAGTTTTCAGTACTTAATACATCTCAAGGCTGCTGGTTTGAACAAAACCCCCTTGAAAGGATTGTTTGCTTCTGCATTTTCCAGTGTGGTCCTGGAAAAGTAACATGTGAAAGCCAATGGTCAAATGCTGCATCCCTTCCTTGCTCTCCTACGGGTTAAAATGCTTGCTAAGCAAAGCACACACTGGAGACATCTGAATTTTGCTGTAGTTCTGGTCCCTGCACTGTCTTATTGTGACCTCAAACAGCGTGTGCCCGTGTTACTTGGTGTGAGTAATGTATTTAGCATATATGTGCTGAGAGCCAGGGTGCTGGGGGCGGTGCTGTGTGCCCAAAAGTGGTCTCGGACCAGTTTTCTTCTCTTTCTAACCCCTTCCTTGCCCAGATTAGTGTTTTGTCCAACTATGGTGACATCAGCTTGGGTCAAAACTGACAGGTCTTTTTGATGGGGAGGAAAAAAAAAAGAGGAAAAATAAACAAGTGAGTCCTGGAAAAAAACTAAATATTATTTGTAAAATGAAATGTTTTAACTGAGGGAATAGAGGCAGGAAGAAACTTGCATGGTGTTTGCATAAACAAAACCCAAAGTGCCTTAAATCTATGCCTTAAATCATCAGGACACTCAGTGAAGAGGCACCCTGTGGGCAGGGACACCTCCCACCAGACCAGGTTGCTCCAAGCCCCATCCAGCCTGGCCTTGAACCCCTCCAGGGATGGGGCAGCCACAGCTTCTCTGGGCAGCCTGTGCCAGGGTCTCATCACCTCTGTAGTGAAAAATTTCTTCTAATTAATTCTTCTTAAATCTAAGTCTACCCTCTTTCAGTTTACATCACTGAGAGCTCCCAACCCCTTAAGGCTCAGCCCATCCTGGTGCCTTAAACTGGGAGAGGCACAAAATGTTATCCTCCTTCCTCTTTAAAGACAGGGACCAAGTTTCAGGTGTTGCCTGAACGGTGACCTTCTTTGGGACCTGGGAAGGTGCATATTCAAACAGAGAACAAGAGGAAAAACCAGCCAATTCCCAGCTTCTCCAGTGCCAAGGAGTTTGGCATTAAGCAGCTTTTTGCTGCGTGATGTCTGGCGGTGCTGGGTCTTATTTTCAACAAGCCCCGTTAAAGGATTACGGGAGCCTAGTTAAAATAATGCCCTTCGAGCTTGTTCGTTAGTAGAAAGAAAACAAGAATAAACAGAAAGGCTTCTATCATCCCCAGTGTTTGAAGTGCTTTGAAAGAGGAGGGGGAAAAAATAAAAAGACCCAAACTGGCAAGTATTAGAGAAATATATAAACACACACGCACTTGTCTACAAATATAAAGTAACTTTTGTTTTGTTTCTAGTTTATAGCTCTCAAAAATTCAATGGCTTCCCCCCCGCCCCCGACTTAATCTAATTACTGCTGATATTTTGCCATTCCATTAAAAAATTTACCTCTAAGAAATAATCAATTAAAAAAAAGAAAGAAAAGGAAGAAATTCCGCAAGGGAGTTGCTATATTTACCCTTTTAATAGGCTTTATTAAACCTGCGTTGTAAAGCCAAGGGGTTTCATGTCGGCCGGAACAAAAACAACAACAGCAAAAAGTGAACTTGTAAATGATGTTTGCCACAAGTGGTCACGTTTTCCAAATAAAACAGCCTGGCATGGAAGGCTGGATGGCTCGATGGAGAGCTAATGGGGTAGCGAGCCGTTCCCCTTAAGGCTGCCAAGGTGAACCTCATCCAGACTGGGACAGCAGCAGACACGAAAGCTCCCACTTCTATTGCTCTCAGGCTGCTGAGCCTGTTGAGGTTTCTGCAGGGTAAGATGCCTTCTATACCTTCTGAAGGTGGAGAAAATGAGAACCTCAGGTGAATGGGAAATGAGCAGGGTTTTCCAAAAAGTAGATCAAAAGGCTCTGGACACCTTGAGAACTTCAGCTTTGGTCCGTTGGTGCATCACTTCATCTCCAGAGCAAAGATAGCATCATGCTGGGCCACATACTTGGTTCACTTGGCCACTTAATAAGTAAAGGTCTTCATGGTGCCATGTGATGGGGGCAGGAGCAGCGAAAGGTTTGGTGGAAGAGCCATGCTGAACTACAATGCAGTAGGCTTCTCTGGGGGATGACCCTGCTGGGTGATTTATCAGCAGCAGATGTAGTTCCATGGCAATTCACTTTGCAGGCTGGCTGCAGGAATAGGTTTTCCTCCCCAAATCCCTGTCTGACCATAGGAATGGCCACACTGGGCCAGCCCGGAGGCCCACCTTGCCTAGGACATCAGCTGACTCTATAGGGAGGAGCATAAACAACGGGGTGAGTGTGAGATGCTCTTCTGAGGGTTATCAGAGGTAGTAGAGGGTTATCCTCCCACTCTACTCTGCCCTGGTGAGGCCCTATCTGGAGTACTGTGTTCAATTCTGGACTCCCCAGTTCAGGAGGGACAGGGAACTGCTGGAGAGGGTACAGCAGAGGACCACCAAGATGATTAGCGGCCTGGAGCATCTCTTACGAGGGAAGGTTGAGGTACTTAAGTGTTTTTAGTCTGGAGAAGAGGAGGCTGAGGGGGGATCTGATCAACATCTCTAACTAGTTAAAGGATGGGTGTCAAGAGGATGGGGCTGGTCTTTGTTCAGTGATGCCCAGTGACTGAACAAGATGAAATGGGCACAAACATGTAGATAAGAAGTTCCATTTGAACATGAGGAGGAACTTTTCACTTTGAGGGTGGCAGAGTCCTGGCAGAGGCTGCCCAGAGAAGTGGTAGAATCTCCATCTCTGGAGACATTCAAAACCAGCCTGGACAAGTTCCTGTGTAGCCTGCTCTAGGAGGACCTGCTTTGGCAGGACTGGTTGGACTAGATGATCTCCAGAGGTCCCTTCCACCCCATACCATTCTGTTGATTCCATGACTCTGCCAGATAATGCCTTAGCTTCCAATAATTCATGGCCAGAGATGGTATTCTTATTTAAAAGCCGTAGATAAACCTGCTTTTTGTATCATGCTGGCTATAGACATCCACAGATTCTTGTGGTAAGGAGTTTTAAGGTTTGTTCAAATGCTGGACATGCCACATGCTGATTTAATTTGATGCCCTCTGGTTCTTGTACTGGATGAAAACGGTAACAGTCAATCCCTTTTCACTTTTTCTTTTCCCCTCACACTTTTATAGCTCTCTATCATCTCCCAGCAATCCGTGCTGAATAGTTCTGTTATTTTTAATGACTCCTCACAAGCATGACTTTCCTTCCTCTTGGTCTTTCAATGTTGCCTTTATCCAAAAGTATATTTTAATCTGGTTTACCGAGGTTTACAGATCTCATTTAGCTTTATGACCCTCAATGAGCAGAAACACTTGGCAGAAATGTCCTGGTCTGTGGCAGGCAGGGAAAGGGATGTTTTCTTCAGCTCCGTGGCCTGTTCGGATGTGTCTGCATCACACTGGCACCTCTTGCTACCAGTTTCTGCAGACAACTTTAATCAGATTAATGGAACAGGCAGAAAGGCTCACCCTTTAATTAAATTACAGATATTATATTATGATCAGGTCCATAGTTTTCTTTGCTGTACACAAGCCCAAATCCCTTGGAGACGGGAGTTCTGCCATGACAATTCTAGCAGGTCTGCTCGCTGGCCCTGAGGCCATGATATAAAAAGTTCCACATTTATACTATTAAGTTTATTGACCTCCAGAAGAAGGTAGTTACATCTCAGTTGCCTTTGGCTTCAGCCCCTGCAACATCCAGGAATGGTTTGGGAAGGTGATAGTTGANATTGCCTTTGGGTTCAGCCCCTGCGACATTCAAATTCCCAAAGAGTATCCAGGAATGGTTTGGGAAGGTGATAGTTGAGACTAAAACTGTGCCAGCTATTGTTCTAATTTACTAGGCAGGGTGGAGAGCCTGGGAATGTTGCTCAGCACCATGAATGTATTAAAATTGGTGCAACCATCCAGCCTTGTGGCTGAAGACAGGAAAAAAAAGTGTCAGGTTCTTCTTCTGGTCCATCAAGTTTCATTTCTTATGAGAAGCACAAATGTTCTTTCCTCAACCTGCCCCACAACTAGATCAGTGAGCCCTCGGTGAAGGGGCAAAAACCCCAGATTGGCTAATGTTTGAGGTTTAATCTGGTATAATCTCAGGTACAGCCAGCCAGTGGAGACTTCAATCTGCTCACCACCTAGAACTCCTTTCTCTTCTTCAGCTTTGTGGCTGCAGAGTGGATCTGTGACCATATAGAGGTTAGCTTCCAGCTTTGAAGGTGATGTTTACACATTAAATTTTACTCCATACCTGGGAAGTCTTGCTCATTTTCATTCTCGTTGCATAACTTCCTAAATTCCAGAGGCCACACTTCCTTTCGTATCCTCCTAGAATTTACTGAACCAGAGTCCCTTCTCTGAAGAAGATATGATGAGGTGTAAGAGATCTGTTCTTCTGCCCTTTAACTCAATGTGGGGCAGAGGTAGGAGGATATAGGACACAGAGTAGAAAACACCAGAGGCGCATCATCGCTGAGAGTGGAGTTCACCAGGCATACACACCTGAAACAGCCCAATCCTTTTTGTTCAGAATGGAAGAATCATAGAATGGTTAGAGTTGGAAGGGACCTTGAAGATCATTGAGTTCCAACCCCCCTGCCATGGGCAGGGACACCTCCCACTAGAGAAGGTTGCTCCAAGCCCCATCAAGCCTGGCCTTAAATACTTCCAGAATCCAGCCCTTTACAAGCCATATATGATGTTGTTAAATTTCTAGTGAACAGTATATTGTTTACCAAAAGACCTTTCGGTTGCTTGCAGTTTACAGGAGAGAAATTCTGCAGGTCAAGCAACCACTGAATAAGGGAAGGACAATATTTCTGAGAAGACAGTCTTTGGTGTAGTGTCAAATTCCTACTTTCCACATTCAACAAGCATCTAAAGTCAGGCTGTCCACAAGAAGGATTGAAAAACTAGCAAATTCCTGAGGTCCTGAACTATAAAGATCTTGATTTAGGAACTTCAGCAGGTAGTGGAAATATGGTTGTCTCCAAGAACTGGGCCTAGTCAAAACCCTTCTACAGTCAGGTGAAAGGGACCACAATTTCTGGGAGGGTTTTTTGCATCAGCTTCCTTAGAATGACGAAGTGGGAAGGATGCTCCTGAAGTCAGGACTCTAACAAATGCTGAAGTTTAACCCCATCAAAAATGAAAATAAAGGAGCACATAAAAAATGAGCAAGAATAGGATAAAAGCAGAAGGAACGTTTTCTTGAAATTAGGCAGAGGACAAAGAGAATAGAACATGGAAAATGCTAATAAAAGGTTTAGTTTCAATGGACGTGTGGGTGGTGTGGAGCGGATGGTTCTGCAGGCTTTTTCAGACAGCAGAATTTATACTCAAGTTTGTTTGGTTGGGTTTTTTTTCCCTTTATCTTTGTTCCAACAAAGCATTTCAAAGCATGTGCGGAACTTTGCGAGGGCATTGGCATTTTCATAGAAATCAGTGGTACCACATGTTCCAAGATAAGCAAGTGTTTAAGCCCTTCAAACATCCAGGATTCAAAACGGATCAGAGATGACAAAGCAAGCATGCAATAAACACGACTGCTCGCTCCTAAAAAGAAGTTTTGAAATAGCTTATGTTTCTTTTTTGTTCCGTCTCTTTTCTGAGAAAAATCCCAACTCTTGGAGTCTGGCATTTGGGGGAAAACCTTGGATTTTGCTCGGAGCCAGAAGCCTATCCCCAGCTTGTGTCACTGCCAAGCAAGCCTCAAAAAGGCTTCTATCGAAGCCCAAAGTCTTGATGTTTTCTTGATGAAAATGCTAATGGTTTGAGAGATGATCATCTTGGGACTTCTTTAAATCTGAGGGGCAAAGCCATGTAACTACAGAATGGTGTGTTTCTTCTTGTTGAGGCAAGGAAGGAATGGGAGAGGGAGCAGGACCTCTGTGTCCTGGTTTGAGGTAAAAAGAACCAATTTTCTGTTTTACAGAACTCTTGAATCTCTTGAATTTCTTCCTCTCCTTTCTTTTACCCCAAGGGGGAAGACAACACATCTGTCAATCAGGTTTTGGTAAATTTGGCTGAAACAACAACATTCTGGATTTTAGCAGTATGGGTCTCTCAGGCTCCAACATGTGGTCTAATGGCTAGGTTATTTTGGGCACTGTCATAGGATTTAGGCTCAAAATATTTTTTAGGGAAGAGTATTAATCTTTTAGGATAAATGTAAAAGAATGTCCATTAAGTTTCTTTACAGAATAAAGCATGGAGTTATCAAAAGCTAGAAGTTTAGCTACAGCAAGGATAGGGTTTGTTTGGACCTAGTAATAAATGGAGGTATTCAGGAACACCAAAGAAACAGAGGAAAAAAACCTCATGCTGATCATATGAACTTGAGAAAAAAACCCATCTAAATGAGAGAATATTTTGCTCTCTTTCTAGAGACTTTGATCTGTGAGAAAAGAAACTTCTGCTGCTGCGTTCTGGGAAATGGAATCTGAGCTGCCTTCGCTGTAAATTCACAGATCTCATCCTTGCGATACCTGATGCTCATTTCTCAAAATCTTAAATATTGGCTAATTTCTCAGCATGAAAAATGCCAGTGTTGGCACTACCAGTGGGTTCTACTGTCCAAAAAGGCAAACTGCGGCTTGTTCTTCAAGGAGGAAATAATGGTGTAGTTCAGAGTGTGAAAACATCCAGGACTTTATAAAAGAGAATTTAAAACTAAAGACAAAGAGCCCCAAGTTTTGCAGAAAGAAAAACAATTGCAGCATGAGCCAGGTGAAAAGAACCGAGAGAAAAACCACATATTTAGCCTGCAAATTGAGGGAGCTCAAAAATAATAAAATCTTAACAAAGGCATGTCTGTTAGTGTCTGGGAGTATTCAGAAAACAAGCTACCAAAGGAGGGCTTTTTTAATTATTTTTTTTCTCCTTAAAAAAGATAATTAAAGGTTGCCAGGACTGACCAGCTGTGTCTGGTGTGTTTGTGCAGAAGCATTCACATGCTTTGGGAAAGAGATGTTAGATGGAAAAGTTGCAGCCAAAAGTTTGGAGGATGAAGGTTAATTGTATCTTCTTATTTGGCCTTGAGCATCCAACTCAGTATTGAGGGAATGTGGACTACTTGGTATTTAATAGAGGTGGGAAAAGGCAGGTGGGCGTTGATACCGGCTTCGATTTGGCAAACATTGATGGGCAGAGAACCCACGGGGTCACAAAACTCAACCTCCTGATTTATTGCTGATGGAGACAGTCACTGGGGAATGTGTACGGCTCCAGAAGAGGGGGGAAAAAGTGAAGCTGAGAGTTAGATGGTCGCAATACGAGATACTCCGGCAAGGGTGATGAGCTCATAATCAGTCTGGATTTGCAGATGGCTAATAACCCTGCCATTGGTGGCCAAAAAAAAAAAAAAGCTGTGGAAATTCCTTGCAGAGTTGTGGTCCATTTGAAGCTAATGCTTTGTAGGCAGTCCCTTCGCAGGACACAACTGCCTTTTCTGCCAGGAGAAAAATATTACACCAGGTGTAGATGTCCAGGAGAGCTTGGAAAGGCCAGAAGGCTTCAGATTTGGGATTTTTAACTGTGAAAATTCTTGGTTGGCTGGAGGCAAGTGGGAAGTCCTGTTTCTTGTCTCCATCCATGTGGCCGGTGGATGGCACTGGTCGTGTTAGCTCATCTTTAGCTGCTCCTGATAAGTTAGCCAAAGCTGGCTGTGTAAATGAACCCAGTTAATTTGAACTGAAATGAGCTGGGAAATTACTGTACAAGCACCCAAACCAGTATTTTTCTATAGCAGAAATGTCCTTCAGCCACGATAGCTGGGGGAAGTAGACTGTGAAGAGTCTGCGAACAAAATCCTTGACTTGGAGTAGCTCCTTCACACCACCTAACTCTTCTTCCCCAAGTTTTTTAATTTATAGTAGGCAAATATGAACTTAGTTTTTGGTAAAATTAATCAAGTCCTAATTTTCACGGTCCACCATCTTCTGGAGGATGTGAGCAGCCTCAATTTGAAGTGAGGAAGACGGAGGCACAGAGAAGGGACAGAAGTGGCTCCAGCTCGTACATACGTTAGGACCTGTTGGGGGGCTCGTTGCATGTAGAGATCATCCCAACTTTGGGTTTTACACATGGATCAGCACAGATCAGATCAGTATTTTCCTACCATGTGAACACCTGATCTTCTGTGCTCTCTGAAACACTTGGATGTATGCAGAAAGGGAAGTAAATATCTGTAGACAAGTGTGGGGATTTTAGTTAAGAGACTCCAGCCTCTGCTTGGAGAGGTGTAAATCCCTGGAAAACCATGAAGTTCCTCCAGGTTCATACCAAAGCTTGGTATGAACCTGGAGGTTGACTTTTGAGCCTTCACATCACCACATTGTAATCCCCATGTGAAAATGGGTAGTTTCACCCATTTCAAGAGGCTCAGGTCCTGGAGTGAGGGTCCCCCTCCTCTTCTCTTGATGTCACGAAGAGATTAAAGCAAGGCTGCTGGCTGAACACACCCGTGTCACCGCTGCCTGTAATGGGGAGATTTGCAGCTCTCATTACATACCAGAGGAGTTAAAGACCATGCACCTCATCAGGACCTGTTCCCAGTTTATAGCTGCTGCCCACCAGCCCCACTAATGATCCCAGATAATCGTTCCTTGAATGTTCCCGGTCACTTTGAGTTACTGCTCTCTCCCCGTGAGTCATGCTACGAGTCTATGATGTGATATGCAGGGGAAAGAAAAAAATAATGCTTTTTTTTTTTTTTTTTTGCATCTGGCTTTAATTACCTTCATTTTTAATTGAGTTCTGTGGTTTTAATATCAATAATCCTGGCCTGGAAAGACTTGCTTTGCTTGGTTATTTTTTTCTCTATACAGGCAAATGTTTCTGTTTGTCCCATCCCATTCCTTGTAACCACTGAGGATCTTTCTCAAATGCTACTGGGATTCTGACGTCTTGAAGAACGTGGTTCATTGGGACTAGACTGAATAAGACTATTCATCTTGAGGCAACTGCAAAGTCCTCTCTCTTTGACTATTGTGGGTGATAATTCCTCAATATCTATTATCATAGAATCATAGAATGGTTAGGGTTGGAGGGGACATTCAAGATCGAGTTCCAACCCCCCTGCCCTGGGCAGGGACACCTCCCACCACACCAGGTTGCTCCAAGCCCCATCCAGCCTGGCCTTGAACCCCTCCAGGGATGGGGCAGCCACAGCTTCTCTGGGCAACCTGTTCCAGTGCCTCTCCACCCTCACAGCAAAGAATTTCTTCCTGATATCCAATCTAAATCTCCCCTCTTCCAGTTTAAAACCGTTACCCCCTGTCCTATCACTAGGCTTCCTGACAAAATGTTCCTCTCCTGTTCTTCTGGAGCTTCCTTCAGATACTGGAAGCATCTCTGAAGCTGAAGCACAAATCTGTATTTTGTGAGGTGCCAAACGTTGGCGCTGCTGATACCAAGCTATGGGAAGGTGCTCCAACAGGCATATGCAGAGGGAAACACAGCACCTTACAGAAGGCAGGGCCAGCAGCTTCACCTGTTGTCTTTTAATTAGCAGATTGCTTGTTGGTGCCGTACCCTTAAGCTACAATCAGCATGGGTTTCTGACTATTTGAAACCTTCTACAAATACCTGGGAGGGTCGAAGTGCCCTATGTTACCCTGGATAGGAGAAGTAATGAGCCAGTCTACCAGGAAATAAACCCAAGTGAAAGGCTAGCACGCCTATTAATGATACTATTATAATTATATTATTTTGAGGGCCTGTATTTATTATATTATATTATTTTGAGGGCCTTTGTGCAACTCTAGGTGATGGAGATGCAATTATGCAGTTGCCATATGTCAATACACTAGAGGGTCTGACCTTTCTAATGGAAACACCTATGATTTTGGGATGAAGACCAATGTTGGGCAGCAGGAAAAGGGCTGAAATATTTGGGAAGAAACAGAAGTGAGAAGCTGGAGGATGATACAGAGTTGAATGGGTTGAGAAAACCTCGCTGAACTTAAAAATAAGCGTGAGGGGGAAAGGAAACTTAGCCAAGTGTAAGCCTGTAATCCTTTGGGACTTAAACAGCCAGTGAGCAGAAAGCATCTTTAAGAAGGTATCTCAAGAAATATCATTTAAAATGTTCAGCAGCCGATGCCAAGACTTTGTTGCCCAAAATGCCCCAGGGGAAATTCCGGGGCACAATGGTTGGTTTCAGGTTCCCCGAGCAGCTACGTTTCAGCTTCCCAGAAGAGGTCAGTCTTTCCCAAGGATTTGCGGTAGGTTATCCAACTCTCCCAAAGGGAAGCATTAGATGGAGCAATGCCTGGGTGGATAAAAATAGGGAATAGCAAGGGCCTGCCCAGACCCCTGCTGCAGCCTCAGGTGAAAGCGAGCTCCTTGCAAGCGTGAACTCACCTGGGTAATTTGTCAAACAATTGACCTAATGTTCCCAGGATGTGGGAATTAGCTCTGCCTTAGAGGGAGCTGGGGGATGAGATGGGAACAAGGTGCCCAGAAAAATGCTCAGAATTCACACTTTCTTTCAGCAAAATCTGCTGCACGTGGTGTGAAAATCCTTTCCTCTCCTATAACGTTCTTGCTTAGACCTGGAAGAGTCTTTACTTCTGAAGATCCATCTTTGCTTACTCTGACAGCAAAGATGGATCTTCAGAAACTCTTAATGAAGCCGTGATCCCTGCGCAGCAGCTGTGCAATCACTAGATCTGAATTGCGGGTTGGACCCAAGGAGAAGTCATAGCACCCTGGTCTTTTGGCTGTAAAACCACAGGGTCCTTCCACCTGCACTATCAGGTAACGCCTTTCCTTTGTCACAGTTATGTGTTTCCAGTCCTGCTGGGGCCACCCTTTTGCTGTGGGCTGTCACAAGTCCTGTAGAATGGATCCAGCCTTCTGGGTTTATATTTTTCTATGTGGCTGCTGTGAGAGGCATCTCCACAAACTGCCTAAATTTGCAGAGACCCTGAAACCTTTTCTCTGAAAGATCATCCCTCCTCTTTTCCACTGGTGTCTTCAGCTTGAAAGCCCTAGATGATCACACTGGTGTTAACTCTTTCAATGCTGGTGATTTCTGGTAGATTTAATGGCTGTAAAGGCAGAAAAGTCCTGAGAACCCTGGACTTACTTCATGGAGATATAATAAGAAGGTCCACTAGAAGAAACAAAGGAGAGAGGACAGGATGATGGGGAAACTACCAAAGGGTACTTTAGTTGGTCACAGCATGAACAAACTTTTTTGCTGGAGGGTGAACTGAGCTATAAATCACTAGTCAAATAATAGTTAAGAGCCATATTTGAGAAGATATTTGGGTCCTTAAACACTGGTACTAAATATTTCACCTCATAAAGGCTAATGCTTTCTCCTTGATCTCCAAACCTCCCATTGACTCTGGACTACATGCAGAATATAGCCCTTATTTGTACTCGAAGCCACTTCGAATGCAGGATCATGCCTGCTTCCTTGTATGGGTTGGCATCTCTGGGCAACCCAACACTCACATCACAACACCAGCTTGTCAAAATCTTTCAAATCAGGTCAAACTGTTCCATTAGGATATTTACAAAAAACCAAGGGGAAGCTATTTCCTTTCATTTTAATGCTGTTCTCTTTTCTTCACATGTCAAAATGGCAGTCAAGAAAAGAAAACGTTTCAAATCTCATTTCAGCTTGTTTTTTTCCTCCCTTATTATTCAAGCACATTTCTGTCAGAAGGACAGTATCTTGGTTTTCCAAGTTTCATATGTGATTATCAGAACTGTGTGAGTGAAGGTGGTAGCTGTGATTTATGACTCTGGCCTGATGGTGTCTGCTTGTTCCATTGCTCTGTGTATATCACAGGATGGTATAAGGTTGGAAGGGACCTCTAGAGATCATCTAGTCCAACCCCCTCTTCCAAAGCAGGCCCACCCAGAGCAGGTCCCACAGGAACATGTCCAGGCAGGTATGGAATGGCTCCAGAGATGAAGACTCCACCACCTCTTCCAGGACTCTGCCACCCTCAAAGGAAAGAAGTTCCTCCTCATAGATGGAACTATGATTGAGTTTGTTCCCGTTACCTTTTGTCCTGCCATTGGGCACCACTGAACAAAGACTGGCCTCATCTTGACACACATCTTTTAAGCATTTCTAAACATTGATCAGACCCTGCCTCGGTCTTATCTTCTCCAGAAGATCTTGTGACTCTTGAGTGCATCTTGCCTTTGTGCAGTCGTGAAGATCAGGCTTCCACCGTGAAATGTATCTGCTTAGATACAGACCCCGACATCTACGTTGAACTGTTTCTTTTAATGTTGATGGAGCTCCAGGGTAATCTAGAGTCCGTGGATGCAGCCTGTCCCATCCTCGCACAGGAACTGTTTGAGAAGAGACATGCTCATTACTCATTGCTTGTTTGCCTTTGAAGGTTATTAAGGGAATCTACGTGGCGTAGTTTATCTATGAGCACCTGAATTTAAAGTTAGGTGACCTTAATTTCCTCCCAAATGTTCATCATTAGTTCCATCACTAGCAGGAAGCTCCGTCATTAGCAGGAAATCCAGACTAAACAGTAACGATTGGAACATCACTGTTGCAATAACCGTGAGGAGGTTTTATTTGTATGGAACTTGTCTGGGACAAAAAAGCTGTGTCTCTCTGGAATGTCCCAAATGTCTTTCTTACGGTTCTTACTTCCAACTAGAGGTGAGAGAGATGGCTTTTCCACATAAATATTCATCCCTATCTTCTGTGTGATGGGCGTCTTTGGACCGAAATGTTGATATTTCAGCTTGGACCTGCTTTTCCAATTGTATTTCTCCTAATCTGTATTAGATACCTCTCCTGTCTCTTTCCACAAATTTTTATCATAGGGGGAAAAAAAGTTGCTAGTGTCATGTTTTGGTTTTTTTTTTTGTTTTCCCTGACAAACGGGAAGGTAACAAGACTGCTCTCTGTTTGAAAAGTAACATTTTATTTACGTATATGCTATGCTGTCCTGATTTGAATGGCTAGGTGCAAGACGGAGAGAAATCCCAAACTCAACAGTGCCTACTTTAGGTTGTGAGAGAGAAAAATCTAATGAGTGGGATCCATCTCATCACATTTTAGTTGTCTGTTGTGTCAAGTTCTTCATCTGAGCTAGTTATTCCTGATTCACTTTGCGGCCAGTGAAAGGAATTATTGCACTTATAGATTGCAATTAATTTATCAGACCTGTTTTGAGATACCTCCTTTGAATGATATGGAAAGTTTCCCTCGGGTATCTGTCTTACCCCGCTTAGGAATGTTGTCCAGATGTCGTTGTCCAGATGTCAACGTCCACATTGCTTGGAGAAACCCCTTCAGCAACAGGTGGATGGAGAAGACAGATTGGAGGGTGGGCAAGAGTCCTCATGTAAAAACAAACCCAATCAAATATGTTTAGAGTTTGAAAGTAATGAAAACACAATGACAGGAAGGATAGTTTGGTGGGGGAAGAGTTTAACAGGTAGCTTGGGGAACAGCTGGGATTTGCCTGTATATTGCACGCTGCCTCCAAAGTTGTTCTAGGTAGTTTCCAGTAAATTAAATAGGGATTAAGGCAGTGATCAAATATGCTGGGCAACGCTAGATAACAGGGAGGTGAATTTCAGGCCCAGGTGGGAAGGGAGCAAATTGAACTTCAGGACTGGAAAAAATTTAAAATAAAATAAAAAAAAAGAGAGGAAGGGGAAAATAATCTTTTTTTTAAATGTGTGTTGGTGTTGAGAAAGGACAGTATGAACTTGTGGTCTGTTACTCTGGAGTTCCGTGTTTAAGTCCTAGCTTTCTCTAGCCTTTCCATGCTCTTTTTGGCAATAACTTCATTCCTCGATCTCTCCTCATCTGCAAAAATGTTCTCGAGGTTGTCTTTTGCAAAGACTGTATCACAGGCCAAAGAGCTCGGTGTAGTATTCCTACAAGCCTCTACACCAGCTAGGCTGTGCATGTCATAGAACCATAGAATGGTTAGAGTTGGAAGGGACCTCAGAGATCATCCAGTTCCAACCCCCCCTGCCCTGGGCAGGGACACCTCCCACCACACCAGGTTGCTCCAAGCCCCATCCAGCCTGGCCTTGAACCCCTCCAGGGATGGGGCAGCCACAGTTTCTCTGGGCAGCCTGTTCCAGTGCCTCACCACCCTCACAGCAAAGGATTTCTTCCTGATATCCAATCTAAATCTCCCCCTTCTAGTTTTAAAACCATTACATGTTGTGAATCCTGGCTCCACATCTTCCTTTCCTCTTCACTTTGTCCTTGCAACAGCTCATGCCCTTCCCCTTCCAGGGTAGTTGGTGCCCCACTCCCCTCCAGATGCAGCTCATGAGGAGGATTTTATCTCCATTTCTGGCACCCCCTCAGCCCCAGTTAGTATTTTTCAGCTTCCCAGCACCAGGAGCAGGCTTCTCTTTTCTTTTTCCCTTCCTTCCTGAAAAAAGGAATCGATTAGAAATTTAAATACCGTGAGTCGCTCGCCTTTCCCCCTTCTCCCATCCTGCTCTCCCTTCCCCCACCATCCCAACTCCTGGAGTATAAATCATTTTCTGTGGTCTGCAACTCAGCTGGAAAAACTAACAAAACGGGTCTATAATGTCACCAGCATCTAATTTGGTGGATTTATGGGGTCTGGCCTTAAGCACTTGCTGCTTTACAGCGTGTGAGTTCACTCCTGCAGAAACTCCCTCCAGACTCCAGCTTTTTATCCCTGACTGCGGCCGTCCGCAGTCTCTGGAGCTTTGCAATGGGGCAGACCCCTCTCCCTTGGAAGATGGTAGCTTTCCTTTCTGCCCCACCCCTTACTCCTCCCTGATGGGCCCAAAAGAGGATCACAAAACATTCCTGTAGCCAGGAAGGGCTTAGCGTTGGTGATGTGCTGGTTGCAGCAGGCAAATGTTGAGGCTTACGTATTGAGGAGTCTCACGACTGGCTCTGTCTTCGGGCTCCTCACCTACAGGCTTGTCCTTCAGGTTTTCTTAATTTTTATTTTAGACCTTTTTGGTGACAGGCATTGTCAGATAAGAAAACCACCAAGCAGATATAAGAAACCACCGAGGATGTGCTTTTTTTAATCAAGCCCTGCTCTCAAAGGAGACTGGCTCAAAGGTATCACTCCCTGTTGCACAGCTTGACCTAGGCAAAGGAAGCACAAGGTGTTGTGGAACCGGGTGGTGGCGTTCAGGCCAGCTGGAGTTCAATGACAAGCCTAGATTTAGGTCCCCCATCCTGTTATCAAACACAGACACCACGTACGTGGGACTGAGACTCACCATCTGCAAACTCAGTATTAGGCCCTACCTGAAAATAGCAGACACCCTCCTTTAATTCCAGTTAGATCCACCACCTGGGATGTCTCCTCCTGGGATAACAGCTCCCACAACCCATTGATGCACTGGTACAGAGCAGGGACCCCAGAGTAGCTTTGCCTGGAGCCAGGTGTCAGGAGTGCAGTGACACATGGAACATGGACACCTGGATGGCTTTGAAGGAGCTCAGCTCAATGTGGCAGTGATGGGATGCTGGGACTTAAATTTGCTTGGTTGCAAGCTGGCTCTGCCTCTGTGAGGGCTCTGGAAGGTCACCTGCATGATGTTCATGATGCTTGAAATGTAGGACTGAAACCGAAATGGCTCTGGCAGCAGGAGAGCCATCTTCTCAATGTTCTCAGCCATCTTCTCACATCTGTGACTGTGTAAGTCTGTGTGTGCATAATGTACTTACATGTATAGGTATTTCTGTCCCAGGTGTAAAACCTAGGATAATTCAGCTACCAGGGTCTGAAGTGAAGAAGTGTTGGCTCTCTTTCCTACAGTTTCACTTATATATTTGCAATCTGGACATGTATCTGTTTTCCAGTATAAACATACTTTGGGACAAAAGTATGTGCTGCAGCGCGGGTCAGGAAAGGGATGACAGCTCTGATTTACATGCCATTTCCCTCACCTCAGCGTATTAAGCAGGTTTCTTCTCTGGGGCATCGTGTCTCATGGAAACCGGTGATGGGTGGTGGAAAGCTGAGGAGAAGGCCCTCTTTGGGGGACGATCTGTCTTATACCTAAACTATGAGTGGCATGTTTCTACCTCAAGTCCCTGCGTGTAGAACTGCAGGGATGTCTGGTTCAGTCTCTTTATTTAAACATTGTTAAAGTGTGGGTTTAATACGCAGCTTTCCCAATCAAATAACATGGATGCAGGTCCTCATGGAGCCTTGATCTCTTGAGCCTAGTTGTCCTCCCCACCTTTAGGAGCTTATGAAGCTTCTTAACTGTATGAGAAAGGGAGTATTGCAACCCTCTGGGGATGGAGAAACTGAGGAAAGGCTTGTGGTTAGGAACCTGTCTAAAACTGCCCCACAAATGCCTGGAAAAGCCAAATCTGTGGACTCCCACCAGTTTACGTACATGCACAAACTTCAGAGAATGTCCAGACTCACTTCGGAAACCCACAAGATATCCACAGCTCCTCTTGCTGTGCCAACAGCGTTCTGAATGGTTTGACTGGTGATGTTTTCCTTCCCTGTCATGTTCATTCCTGGTCTTACGGTGAGGGCACTGATCTAAGTTGGAGGACGAAAAAAAAGTGTTGGAAAATATTCCTTGTTTTGGTGAAAAGTTTTGATAGAGCTAAGAAAGTGCTCATCGACATTAATTTATTAATTTTTGTTTCATGTGAAACATTTGAATTTTCTACTCTGAAAAATGCCACCAGAATATTGAATTTTTATTTTTATTTTTTTACAACTATTAGTTTTAAAGAAAAAATTCTTTTTACAAGAAATTATCTATTTTTTTTTGTTTGTTTTTGTTTTTATTCCTCATTGGTTGGACTAGATGATCTTAAAAGGTCCCTTCCAACCTAGGTGATTCTGTGAAATATTTTGGTGCTTTTTTTCCATCAACTTCTCTCCAAATGAAAAACGTTTAATGTTGGAATTTTTATGCAAAAAAAATAAAAATCCATTGACAAATAAACATCTTTTCCCTTTCCCTCCAAAATGTCAGTAACTCGGTACAAACAGCTTTTATTACTCGGGTGCTCGCCGGACCCTTTCTCACCACAGAGTGGTTGCTCAAGACAAATGAGCACATTAGAGAAGATGGCCCCACAGGTTTTACAATAGCAAAGAGCCCCATAATTTCGGGGTTCATCCATTCTTAAATACCTGAAAAGAGATACTGTCGTTTTTCTTTCCCCTTGATACGGGCAGCAACCGGTTGGGTTTGTGACTGGTAACACTGATGTCATTTAAACAGCTGCCTCTACAGAAGCCAAGCCCTTGCTATTAAATAACCTTTCCATCATTCCTCAGCAGCTCTGGAAAGCCTTTCAGAGTAGAAAGGCACGAAATTATTGTGCCAGCCGTGTCTAGATAATGTGTTGCCATTAAAGTCTCTCGTCTCGGGGTCTCGGACTGTTTAATGCAGCTGAATTCTGCCAAAGCTGCGAGAAAGTCCTTCCTTATGAAGACGTGGAAAAAGGGAATTGGAATAATGGAGTAGGAGTCATCTTGCTTAGTGTCAGTTGGCGAAGAGTTCCAAGGTAAATGTGAGCTCTCTGTAGCCAAAGGATACAGGAATCTCCAGGAGATGATCAGCCTCATCAGTATTAAGGCAAGATGCCTCAAAAATCTGGGGGTCTCTCTCTTTCGTTCCCTTAGACTGTGAAGTCAACCAAAAGGACTGGCCCAAACTGTCTGGCCCAGCTTTAGTTGGATAAAGGTGGTAAGATCAATCCAGTCCAAGGTGTCAAGGAAAAAAGGGGTATGTTGATCTCATTACCCGTTACCTCACCTCGGTTAATCGCTTATTCCCTAGGATTTTTTTCTTTTCCTGTCCTGCTCCTGTTCATGGAAGGAGGATGAAGGTGGGTTCTTCATCAGTGGCTGGTTGTTGACCTTAGGGCTGAAGTGAAGTTGTGGTGTGATGTCCACCAGCAATAGGGGCCAGTTTAATGTGATCAACTACACGGAATTACACTTGCTGAGGCCCGTGGCATTCATTCGACAGATCCAAACTCATCTAGAGCTCATGGAGGTGACTTCTGCCGTTGCTGAGTCTGTGGGGTCTCAAGAGATGAACTCCCTCTTTCAGACCCTTTTTATTTTTTGATCAGGAGGCAGGAAGGAAAGACCTCAGAAGTGAAATTGTCTCAACAAATCCCTCAGAGACATCTTACTCCCTTAGCAGTCCTTGCAGCAGCGGAGCACCGGCATGCATTTTCCTGTCAACACCCTCGGAGAGAAATCTGAGCCCCAGTGTTTAAAGCCAGATGCTCAGCTTCCTTCCCTGCTTGCACATATGCCAATCTGTTAGGCTGGCCTCCTGCCTGTTCCCAGGTGGTGTGCCAGGATCAACAAGCCCCAGATACCAAAGGAAAAGCCATGTGGCCTGGGAGAGCCTCTCAAAAACCTCGTGCCGACATACCCTCGGAAAGAGGATCCCAGCGGTGACGACTGGGAGCAAATGGCTGCCCCATCCTTCACGATGGGGTAAGGAACATGAGCGTTTTGCCGACTGGCTGTCTGGTCTCCTTTGCTATTTTTGTACCTTGCAAGGGCCCAAATTACTGGAGGAGAAGACCAGGCTCTTTGCCCTATTTGGAAAAACTAAGCCCTGGGAGCAGGCACTGTGCTGCTGGGCAGTATTATGGTCAAGTGACTTCTTTTGGCCCATGAAGTGGTGTTCCCAGCTGAGACCAATGGACCCGAGAT
Source organism: Pedionomus torquatus (assembly GCA_013398155.1). NCBI lineage: Eukaryota > Metazoa > Chordata > Aves > Charadriiformes > Pedionomidae > Pedionomus > Pedionomus torquatus. Next base: position 63,440 of record VZRU01000227.1, read on the forward strand.
CCATGGATATGGGCCTTGGTGTTTCTTTCGCACTTCAGTGCTCTTGAATCCATCAGTGATGTGTCACAGCTATCAGTGATAAGAGGCTGAATCAGCAGCTTGAACTTTCTGTGTAGGGTACATCTCACCTAACTTCAAATTAAGTAGGTTTTCTCCATGTAGTTTGTAGAATCATGGAATGGTTCAGGTTGGAAGGGACCTTAAAGACCATTCAGTTCCAACCCCCCTGCCCTGGGCGAGGACACCTCCCACTAGACCAGGTTGCTCAAAGCCCTGTCCAACCTGGTCTTGGACACCTCCAGGGATGGGGCAGCCACAACTTCCCTGGGCAATTTCCCTAGTTGTCCAGTCCTTTCGTGTGTTTAATAATGACACCTCCAGAAGGTAAGCGTACCAACAGGCTCAAATACATCTCAGAAAATGGGATGAACCATCTCTCATCACCTAAACTGACCTTACAGGCTTTCAGGCTGTGGTACTTGGGATGTGATCATCTTAAAAAGCTGTCCAGGTCAGGACAACTGACCTTCTTCCTGATCATTCAGGGAGAGAACTCCTCCAGGGACCTTATTTCTCTCTTGTGCACACAAAAGGAGCCTGGAGTGATTAGTTCATCCAGGTTGTAGACAATGGTATCATGAATTTTGTTCTCTTAGATTTCACTTCTGCATCAGCAGGAAGGTCAGCCTGGTGTTGTCCAAAACAGAAGCTCCCTCTCAGTGGCTGAGAACACCCACTGGGGCAATACCAGAAGCTTACTGGGAGTAACTAACTGGTACTGGGAGTACTAACCTCTGCTCACCTTCTTCCAGAGGATAAAAGACATTTTTCTATTGAACCGTTTCTGGATTTCTGATCAGCCTTTTTTGGGCTTCTGTTTTTCATCAACTGCGCATCACAAATCTGACCAGATAGTTGGCTTCCTTTTTCAAACATTTCCAAGTAAAAACAAAATCTGAAGCTTAATTATACAGTAGTAAATTACCCATTGAAAACTTCTGTTCATGAAAACCAGAGCGATTTCATCTCCCAACACCACCACCTCCACCCTTGGAATAAATCCTGAGAAGTATAAATAGTGAGAAGCCGAAGAATTAGGGGGGATGCTAAACAGTGGGACTCTTGTTCTGTAACGCTGAAGTGTGAGAACTGAGGAGGGTGAGTCTGTCTGGGTGAATCATGAGCTGACCGTGTTTCGCTTTACAGCCCATTCCTTAATGTATGGTCTTCTTGCCTTCAAATGTTAGACTGTTCTCCTGCAGACCATCAGCAAGGGGAGAGTTCAACGCCTTGGGATTTTCCATGAAAAAAAGAATAAGTGAAATAAAATAAATTGAGCATCTGTTGGATATAAGAGTTGGAAGGTGAACTTTTAATTAGTGCCAGTTTGTTAATTGTGACGTAGGCACTGATTGCACCTCTACCTGTTGGACACTTACAGGGCTCTTCTCCAGCACTAAAACCAGCTGGGCTAAGGTAGGCTGTGTCCACACTGGCAAAAAAATTCTAAAGCTCCCAAATCAGGACGGCCTCATTTAAGCAGTCAGTGAGAAGGAGTCCCCGTCTTGCATTAATTTCTAAGCTTGATTTAAAATTAACCTATTTGGGGGGTATTTTTGTATGGGGCTGCGTCCACACCGGCAAAAATTCTTAGTTCCCAAACCAGGATGGCCTCATGCAAGCAGTCAGTGGGAAGGAGTCCCTGTCTTGCACTAATTTCTAAGCTTAATTTAAAATTAAGCTTTTTTGGGGGGTGTTTTTGTACAGTGCTGGGCCCACGCAGCAAATGAATTAGCTCACTGCTAGCTGGGCTCCAGAGTTTGGACCCAAGGGGCACAGAAAGTTCAACTAGAATACTAGGTATGAGTTCTGGACCTATAATTAAATGTATTAATATATAACCTATAATTAATAAGTCTATAAACCTATAATATAAGTATATATATTTATAAGTATATATAGCCTATAGTTAATAAGTATATTAACTTGAAGTATTACAGGATTGTACTGATTTGTATAATAGTTCTAATAATTACAGGATTCTAATATTATTGAAAAGGATTATTACAGGATTCATCTTTCCTAACATCAGCCTCTAAAAGGTGGGTATCTTGAAGAACCTAGCTATTGAGCCTCCCTTGGTAGCTGATAAAAGGAAGGTCCAGGGGGGGTAATTTGTCCCACCAGTGATGATTTTTAAAATGTTATCAGCCTCACTGGTGCTTGTGTCCAACAAGGTGAAGCTCATTGTGGTGGTTTTGGGTTTGGTTTGGGGGTTTGGTTTGGATTGTTTGTACGTATCATGAAGATCCAGAAAAAAAAGGTTGACATGGAAGAATCGCAGGTTCCTGCGGATGGAGTTCATGTGTGAGAGGTGGGCTAGCGCAAATGGCATGAAGTTCAACCAAGCCAAGGGCAGGGTCCTGCACCTGGGACGTGGCAATCCCAGGCACAAATCCAGGTTGGGCAGAGAATGGCTGGAGAGCAGCCCTGAGGAGAAGGACTTGGGAGTGCTCCTGGAGGAGAAGCTCAACATGAGCAGGCAGTGTGTGCTGGCAGCCCAGAAAGCCAACCGTATCCTGGGCTGCAGCAAAAGAAGCGTGACCAGCAGGTCGTGGGAGGTGATTCTGCCCCTCTACTCTGGTGAGACCCCACCTGGAGTCCTGTGTCCAGCTCTGGACTCCTCAACAGAGAAAGTACATGGATTTGTTGGAACAGGTCCAGCAGAGGGCCACGAAGATGATCAGAGGGATGGAGCACCTCTGCTGTGAGGACAGGCTGACAGAGCTGGGGCTGTTCAGCCTGGAGAAGAGAAGGCT
>VZRU01000227.1:69579-89785 GCA_013398155.1 Pedionomus torquatus
CCAGCCATTCTCTGCCCAACCTGGATTTGTGCCTGGGATTGCCACATCCCAGGTGCAGAACCTTGTACTTGGCTTGTTTGAACTTCATGCCATTTGCCCTGTCCCACCTCTCCAGCCTGTCCAGGTCCCTCTGGATGCCATCCCTTCCCTCCAGCGTGACAACTGCACCACCAAGCTTGGTTCCATCAGCAAATGTAACTCTGATACCATCAGCAGCATTAAATCTACCAGAGATATGAGTCGGTCTTCTAATAAATCTTCCCAGTAGCGCATGTTTTTAGGGGAAAATCTGTCTGAAAAGGGAAATTAGAACTAGAACACTTGAAGTGACCAATTCTGTTAGGAAATGTGAATTCTCTTTGCGTGTCAGTAGAGCAGGCAGCAAAGGAAGACTAAGCAATGTCTTCACAGGGAGATTCATTAAAAGGCAGCTCACGATGTGGAATTTATGCTTAAACTGAAGCTCTGAATAGAGAAGGTTGTGAAAACTGAGGCAGAAGGTCTTGAGGTTCCTCAGATAAATCTGGATTCTGTTTTGTGTTTCTGTGCGCCGACATGAGCCAATGTAGTCAATAGGAAGAAGAATCATTCCACATCCACCAGCAGAGGTGGACAATGTTTTCTCAATGCTTTTCCCCCCACAGTTTCTCATCAAAAACTTGAAATTTGCTGGCCTAGAACGACAATTCACTAAACACCATTTGATTGTGCTGGTTTTGGCTGCCATCACTCTGCCCCGTGGTGTCTTTCTGGGTCTTAAGGAAATTACAAGCGGTTAACAAATAAAAGCCTAATTGTGCCAGATGTGGGACTTTTTGGCAGTCTTGGAGTTCCAACAGTCTGATTATGATTCCTTTATTCATTCATTTAAGGGAACAAAACCTTATAACAAAGTCTTCTTGGAAACACCACCAAAATTGATGCTTTTAATTAAAAAAACAAAGAAACAGAGCAAATGAAAAGAATAATTGCGATTGAGGCTTTTTTGGTTTGAATTTTCCTACTGGAAAGTTGGAAAAGGTCATTGAAATAAACACGTTTTTGCCCGCGTCTAAACATTTTTATTACAAAGAATCAATGTATTTCCTGGCCTATGAAAAGAAAAACACAAGGCGCAGCAGCTTCACTTTCAATGGTTGTGTTCTAAGCCAGTTAAAGCAGACAGACACAGTTCTCTGATCTCTTCGGAGGAGGTTAACAGTCCCTGTCGCTCTGAGCACAACCTTGAAACTTGAAACATTTTGTATGTCCCACCAGGCAGAGATTTATTCCCACCTCAGATTTTCCATGTAGAAGCACATCCAGGGCACCGCACGACCAGGATGCTGCTTCTACGCTGCAAATTTGAGCCGCAGGTGAGGACCGACCAACCTTCTTGTTGTTTCTGAGGTTCCTGACCCCCTCCTGTCTTCTCCAAGCTCAGCTGCTCTGACTAAAGCTGAGTATAAACGGATTCAGGTTTTACCTGAACAAAATCTTCGTATACAAGAAGTGAAAACTGTGGAGTGAGAAACCCGTGTGATAGTTCTATACAGACCAGGGCTGATGGAGGTAATGTTTTCGTTGGCTCCGGTGTGTAAAAATGGGCTTTAACAAAGAATCCCCCTTTTAGGGATGGGAAAATTAAGGCACAAAGTGAGTTATTGGATTTTTCTCCCAGCCACTTCAGGAACACTCTTGCTTTCCCAGCTGTCTTTACTCAGGGCAACTTTGCTGCTCTTTACCTTAAATAACTTTCCTTGTTTCCTCTGATGTATTTCTTATCAATTTAATCCATTTTCAGTCTTTAGTCTCCCCAAACCAACCAGACTCTTCACTCTTGGTGTCCAAATAACCCTTCTCTTAAGCAGCTGCTGCAGTTTGAGTCCTAACACTAGATTTGCAGGTTATCTTTTACGAGTCAAACTTATACAGCTGAAAAAAAACCCCACCCCAACAACAAAAATAAAACCACACCGAACTCCCCCTCTGCCCCCCCCGAAATAGCCAAGATTTCACCTATTGAAGGGAAATCACCTAGAATGGATGACCACAAAATAGGCCAGAGAGGAAAAAGCTTCTGCTTGCTTATGTATCCCAGCAAGTGAAGAATTCATGGGGTGGGCTGGGATGCAGTTTCTGCCTTAACGAGCATTTAATTGTAATTGTCAGTGTTCTGTGATTCTGTGGCTCTTGGCTGTTAGACCTAGGAGGAGCAGGTTTATAGCAGATAATGAGAAAATTCTCTGAGGAGACATGGGGCCACCCTGTGGGAGGTGGGGACCCCCAGCTTCTGCCCCAGGAAAGCAGAGAGGGATCTGAACACAGGTTTTCTGCATTTTGGCGAGTAATTGAGCCCTGGATGATAGAACTGGCATTGTGAGAGACTGCCTGCATTTGCACTTAAAGTGTGCTCAGTCTGTGTATCCTGTGGCACTCTCTGAACACTTTAGCACCCGTAATTCAAGGGTTTGTGGGACCTTGGCACCACCAGGACTAGGTGGGAATTGGAGAATCTGCCTTTTTGACACAAGCTTAGAAAAGGTAGGTCTGTATTAGACCTTAGATGCACAGAGATCTTCTTTGAGTTGGAGGTTAACTGGTGTAGGACAACCTAAACTTATGCTGGCAAACTCACAGTCCTCCAAAGCGAGGTGGATGATGTCTAACAGCAATTTGGTCTCCACAGATCCAGCGTTGCACCTCTTTACTTGCCCAAATGATGTGGCCCAATCCATACTGGACTGTTCTTGGACCTCTGCTGACCATAGACTGCTGAAGAGGTGGGTGTTTAGGAGGATGCTGGTTGACCTACCTCAAAAACATGCCGGGGAGCATATAGATATTTGTATGCCAGTGGTAGTGGTTGATTTAATAGCATAGATGTTGCTCAGTGGCTTTTACACTACTTTGAAAAGCCAGACTCAGATTGAATCGTTACCACGCCAAGAATAAGCAATGTAGAAGGAAAATTCCCAACCCCAGGGCTTAGACGTCTAACTCAAGTAATGGAGAAGACAACTCCATTACTCATTTCTCTGGGGGAAATGGGTGGGGAAGGAGGTGCCACTTTGGACAGGAGAGACCTATCTCTGGGGCACACACCCAAGAAATAGGAAACCTGCATTTAAGTCTCTGCTCAGCTTGAGGAAGTCCAACCTTTGAACACCTCCATCTCAGGAAGGTAGTTAACTGCAGTGTTGAGGGTTAAGGGGTGGAAGGTGTCTCTCTTTTTTTTTTTTTTTTTTTTTTTTGTGTGTGTGTGTGAAAAACAGGCTTCTGGAATGAACAGATGGAGCAGAAACCTGTGGCCCATGAGAAGGTTTCTTTGGGAGAGGGTGATACGTATTCAAAATACCCAGTATCCTGGTGTTTATGACACCGATGCAAAGACGAAGCTGTCACTTTGAGGGAGTTGTCAATGTCTGAGCTTGTAAAAAACCACCAGGCAGAATTAAGTCTGATGAAGTAGCTGTGAATCCTAGTAAAATCCTAATAATAGCACTTAATGAACATCCTAGAAGAGAAGCCTTTCAGTGCAGCGATTCTGGTGTGATCTCTGCTGCTCCAAAGTTACCATTTTTGACTGAAAGTCAATCCACAGGGTTTTTTTTTGCAGTGCAGTGGTGATGAATAAAATATATATATATATTTACATCACTAAGTGGCCCTAGGGCTATTTGCCATCTGGCTCTTATTTAATAAACAAAGTGAATCAAATTAAACCAGTAGAATAGTGAAGGACTCATTTGACTTTCAGATGGGGTTAGATACACACATCCCTCTACATCCTGAGGAGAAGTATTTTCAACGTAAATAGACACTGGAGGAGGCTTTCAGTGACAGCTTTCAATATTTATTTCAGTGGAGAATTACAGGGAGAAGAGAAAACACGCCTTGAATTCATCATGTTCAAAATAACGCAGCAGTAAACACAGACAAGCTGAAGTGGGTGTCTGATTATGATACAATTATGTAATACCTGATGAAAGACAGCAAGAAATATAATTCCTCCGCTTCCAGGTTTTTAGGGTGAGTAAGCAGCTGTAGATTGTCTTGCCTAAACCACTGCAAAACACCAATTTTTGATTTTTCAGCTGGTGGCCTCTGCATCAGAGCCCATAACCTGTGTTTTTTCTCCTCTCTGTCTCCCAGAGAGGCACTTGACCCTGCAGATGAATCCGTGCCTTTGCTTTTATCAACCAGACTCATTCAATCAAAACCGCAATATGGTCTCATCTGAAAACATTTGAAAAAAAATCACACTGGCGGGCACCCGTGGTAGTCTCATGTATGAATTCCTCATGTTGGACCTTGTACTGTCTCTTCCTTAAGCCTTCCTAAATTAATGTCAGATGAATTACTGCATAGTTGTGCCGGTTATTCCCCTTTTCCTTTTTTTTGAGCAAGGAAAGGGATCCAGAAAACCAGGTTTCGTACAAAAACCTAAGACTGGCCATTCTGGGTCCAGTCCAAAGGTTCCCCTCTCCCAATACCCTCTCTGCAACCACGGCCGATAACAGTTATCCAGGGAAGCATGTAAGAACAGAGCAAATGTATATTAATGCCATCATCCTCACGCTCCTGTATCATGAGCAGCAACCAGACTGGTTTTCCAGGGTTCAGGCCCAAGTAAAAAGGAAAAAAAAAAAGTCAGGAGGGCAGGAGCCTATTTATGACCCCTGAAATCGGTTGCACGTGGCTGGGGAACGGCTTGCTTTGCTTAGGAAACTGCCAAAACACCGGTCCTGCAGCCAGTCAGTTCTCCGGGGAGTTATCTGGGCCTACTGACTTGAAAATATACGACCTTAGGAGATGATCTGAAACACCATTTTTCGTTACAGGTGGGATAGAAAGTTGTTTCTCCTGATACGAATCCGGTTTCTTGTGCCTTGCTAACTACAAGACACAAATATGCACTGAGTGCCCCACCATCATTCCTCAAAGCTTCATCATCTGCGTCTGGAAATGGGCATTTATTTTTATTACAATGTCTGTCTTTTCTAAAAAATATTCAAAACAAATTCCTAGGGTCCTGACAGCTGTGGAATGTAGCTTCTCTCATCGTATTTCTCCATCGAATGCCTTGAAAATTTTTGGCCTCCTGCCTTCGTCCCCTTTCCCTCGTTACATTTTAACCTGGATTGTGGAGGAAACAGGGCTGATACGATCACGCTGATTTTCCATCTGCCTTCCTTGTTGCTGGTTGAACCCAGGGGCTGTACCAGAGAATGGGATGGAGCTCCCTGAGGAATTAGGTACCTACAAGCCTTAGGAACATTGATGAGTGGTTAGAGGAGTGAGGGACAGAACGTAGACAAGTCCCTGGTCTTACTTGAGATGGAGAAGATCCATGGGGTGGAGAGGAGGTGATGGACCCTGCAACGTGGCAGGGAAAGAAGGGGATGCTGTGTGCAAGGGAGAGGCCAGGACAGCATGGGAAGACGGGGACACAGTGCAGAACCCAGGTCCGTGCAACTTGGCTTCATTAATGTGGCAGCGCTGCTGTAAACAAAAATTACCTCGTTTATATATTTTACTTCTCGCAACGTTAATTTCCTCCGTAAGCCAGCTGGGCTTTTATGAACAGGTATTTTTTTGACTGAGGATTGTGACAATTTAATTCATTTGTTTTAACTCCCGGTTCTGAGCTGCATTTCTTCAGGCTCTGTCCGTCTTGTGGTCCAACCCGCTGTCAGCGCAGACACGTTTACTCTTCTGAACCACACGTGGTCAGATCACTGACGACTGTAAATGTGCGGAGCAGATCTCCTGCAGACGTGCTGGCTTTCTGCAACCTGTGTCACACCTTGGAGGTCCCCAAGGGCTTCCATGACCTGGGTGTCCCCAACCTTCTGGAGGACCCCAACACCTTGGAAGACCCCAAAGCTCTGGAGGTCCCCGATGCCCTGAAGGTTCCCAAGGGTTTCCATGACCTGGGTGTCCGCGACCTCCTGGAAGACCCCAACCCCTTGAAGGTCCCCAACCCCCTGGAGGACTCCGACCTTCCAGATGCCACCACAATCCCCTGGGACCAGGTGGTCTTCGTTCTTCCAGCCTTCAGGGTGCGGGCGGGGACCCAGGTGCTGAGGACCAAGGCAGAACTTCTCCAGCTGGTGTGGAGGGGGGATGCCAGGCCCTTCTATGGGGCCCTGAGTCCCTGCTGCCAAGGTCCCATGGGCTATGGACATTGGGGGGTGCTACCTCCTGCCCCCCACCTCTGGGTGGCCTACGAGGTGCCCTGGAGGGACCCATGGGAGCCCTTCTACATGTGGGATGCCGTGGGCTGGCCCCCCTTTGACGAGGGCTTCCTCCAGTACGGCTTCAACCACCTTCCAAAAGCAGTGTTGCAGCTGGAACAGAGAGAAATAAGAGAGGCCAGTCATTATTGTCTTCACTTTAACCACCTGCAGAGCTTGAAGGGAGAGACGGGCTTTTGGGGTGGCTTTTCTGGGAAGAGGTCAGGATTATTGGTCATATGGGAAAAAGGGAAGCACCTTGGTGATAACCTGCCGTTAGACTGGGGACAGTCAAAAAAAGCCTCCGATGTATCGTTAGCTCGAGTGTCACACTACGTTGCCTTCCACCCTCGTTGACAAGAGACCGCTTGCACGAGCCTCTTGTTGGCAGATGGGATCAAAACGGGTAAAAAATCTTTCTCTTAAGAAATATGTTGTGCTGGAGTAGTTGGGAACTGTTCAAACCCCCATCTTAAACGGGGACACGTCTCCCTGCCATCATTTATTTATGCCACCTATTAGGTAATACCGTCTTTTTTTTTTTTTTTCTTGTTGCCTATAAAATGCAAATATTTCCTAATTAAACAGGGCTAGGACTGAGTAAGCACAACACGGTCACCATCCCTCCGTAGCTAATTTCCTGGCAGAAGCCGAAATCCAGCACAAGCAAGAAGCGTCTCTTGGAAGCTCTGGCCATAGCACAGGCAAGTAGTGTCCCTTTGAAGGCTGGAGGGGGGGTGGTGTGATTTTAGGACAGTGTCTGGGGAGGCAGAAAAGAGACAGTGTGCTGACAGGAAGGGGCTTCTGTCATGGAGAAATGGAGAAAAACTTTTGGGCTTCGTAATGACATTGAATTCCCAGTGCTTCTGAGCTTTCACTTGAAAACCTAGGAGCTGGCTTAACTTGCAGTTATGGTTATGAATATTTTAGCTCATTTCTGGATTTCATGTGGCCATTTACATAAGCCTGACACTTGTCCATGACTCCGTGAGGTCAGCCAACATGAATCACCTCCCAACCTGTCTTGAAGGCTGACACGCGGTGAAGGGTGGGGTTTCTCAGCTTGTTTTCCCTCTAGAAGCTGAGGATGTGGACCAGGGACAGCAAGGACACACCCTGCGACATCAAGGCTGGAGATAGATGATAAAGAGTCTCTCTCTTCCAGGGACAGCAGGATTTCAAACCCAGGCTACCAGGCCACAAGCTGAAAAGTCAGGGTGGTTGGATGGGTAGAGACCTGAGAAGGGTATATCTGCCCTAAGGTGCCCCAAAACCACTGGGACTAATGGCAATTGTCACAGGACAGTGTCTTCACCAGACGAGATGAACTGGTGATTTCTCTGCATTGATCGCTCTGTGACCAATTGGGACTTGGAGATCTGAATGTAATGGGACGGATCCCACCTCAGATCTCCTCTTGTGTCCTGTTTCTTTTTAGTTTAGGGTACAAAAGGTGACACCTTCCTCTGACATGTATTTTGTTTCATAGAATGTGAACTTTTCATCACTTCACGGGTAAACACTGATTGCTTTAAAATTGACTTTTTTTTTTTTTAATAAAACTCAGTGGTCTCTGCATGAGCATCCGCAGTGTCTCTGCTGAAATGCAGAAGTGTGCAAAATGCGTGGGTTTTTTTTCCAAAAGGTCTGCTGGTGCCCCTGTCTCTTGACTGTTATGCCCAAAAGCAGAGGTAATTTTTCACATGATTCACAGGGGTACAATTTCCAGACTGAGTCAGCTTCTTGCAGTGTGGAGAAACCTGGTCTGGGCCTTCAGAAGCCCTGGTGGTGTTCACGAGCGTGGATGCAATAAAGCTAATTCCCTTGCAGGATGAGGTTGATCTTGTTTGGTGGAGGTTGTCTTTAGAGTGTGGCTGTAGATAACCAGGGCTATATGGCAGTAATAGGAGATTAAGTGGTGTGGCTCTGGCTTCCTCCTTCAAAGGTGATCAAAGGGTGATGGGAATCTGCCTAAGACCGGTCTGTCCACCACAAAGGCTGCTTCTTCATGAGGGAATTACAAAATGAACGTCATCCGTTCCTGGGAAAGCGCTGAAGTGAAGAACTGGGGTTCAGGATCAAAGACCCTGAACTGAAGAGCAGGATTCACTGGGAGCAGTAGCCCCCGAAGACGTTAGCATTCTAGTCCCTTGATGTCAAGATCCCATGAAAGCCAGATGCAAAAAACATCTCTGGCTTTTAACATCATAAAGAACTCAATATTTAGCTCCCAGTCCCCAGAGAGCATTAGCAGCAGGGGTTATCGGGGAATCAGAGGGGGGTTTCATCCCTCAGCGGCAACCTCAGGCACCCGCACTGATGCTGGCGTGACAGGGCAGAAGGAACCAGTGCACGCAGAGGAATGTGTTTTCCCATCTGCAGAGCAGACGCGGGGGTTAGGGGAGAGGCAGCGAGTGAAGCGTTCACTCCGCTAAATGCCAGCTCATGGCTCTGGCACAGCCGCTGACCTCATTGCCTCGAGCCCACCCTTTGAACAATATTGTTTCTGCTGACAACCCCCTGGCTCCCCTCCATCCCTGGGATCAGGTGTCTGCAGGCTTTTATTTGCCACATGGATAAGCACGTTGGCCCCCAGGATCGCGAAAAAGCCCAGCGTGAGGCTGTAATAATACTGAGGAAAGATCAGATGATGTGGGTAGTCTTCCACTTCAAGAAGCCTGAATGTGACTGAGATCATCACATTCCGTAGACACCTTCTTTCCAGCAAAGGAGAACTAAACCAAGTCTGTGGAGGAAGTTTGATCAGTTCGGGCCAGACCCTCAGGAGGTAAAACTCAACATGATTCCCCTCACATCCATGGGACCACGCTGGCTGCCACCAGCAGAGAGGCCACCTCTGTGGGCTGCAGGGAAGGACCAAAGCTCTGGAGAGGATGGGTCAAGGCTGAAGGGACGTGATGAATCTGTAAGAAAGCAAGGAAATCGTTTGAATGCAAGATCTGTGATGGTGTGGTCAGGTGCAAGCAGTATAACCCCATGGTGCAAATGTGGCTTGGGAGCCATGTGCCCATGCAGACTATGAGTTAAAGCTGCCAGGGGATATTCCTAAGCACTGGGAGATGTCTGAGTTTACACTTTTGAAATGTTAGCACGTTCCCTGGCATGGGTCTGTCCTGGGCCAAATGGAAGTCTTCCCCAAAAATCCCTGTGATATCACTGCCAGGAAATGATTTTTGGGTGCATATAGTTATTTAAACGTATGGCTGTCGTCTCAGATAACCTGGCTGGAGGCCGGGACTGATATTAGCTAAGGTAGGAATATATGAGCTTGATATTAGCTGGGGTAGGAATGACAGGATGGTTGTCTACGTGACATTTGTCACTGTCTTCCAAAAGTCAAATCTTTGTTCCTCTCTGTTAAGGATGAAGAGATGCTCAGGAAGAGTGTATGAAAGTGGGTGCATGCCTGAGACGGGCAGGATGTTGTTCTCTGTTATTCGTAGAGAGAATGTGGGCATCCGTATTAGGAACTCATCTCCACAAAATGCCTCAAAGATGAATGGAGGAAAAATGGTTCTCCCTCCGTTTCTTCCTTCCTTGGGTTTCCTCCTTCAATCCACTGAAATCTTGGAGCGGAGAGTATGATTTACCGCACAGTGCGATCCAAAGCGGGTGACTGACACCTCCCACAGCACAAATCTCAGAGGTCAGGAGATTTTAATCTAGTTTCAGAAAAGTATTTATGTTTCCTCACCAAAAAAAAAACCAACAAAAGCCAGTAGTCATTGGAGACGATGCTAAATCCCAATATATTGCAGCCTTTAAAGCATTTAACCAAGGCACTGTGACCCTAAGGAAGTAAGTAGGATATGTTATAATTGAAAATACATTTTTTTAGAGAGTAATATAGTAACTGTTGTCTGAATTTATTATTTTCTTTTAAAGTAATGCTTTGAATTCATGGTTGCAGAGCAGACCCCAGTCGGGTGAGGTGCTGTATAAGGGCTAAAGCAATGGTAAAGCTCCCCCTTCCAAAATCAACTTGCTCTGCTCATTCAAATGCAAAACTGCCGTGGGGAGAGGTGATGTATAAATAGAGTAGGGGAAAGAAACTGGGTAAAAACTGGATGAAACACTATGGTTTAGGATGGACAGGTAGAAAGACAGACAGACAAATTCTGACAAATGAAAAGGACCGAGCACAGCCATGAGAAAGAAAACATCCTGCACGTTCCCTTCTCCCCTCTTCTGAAAGAGAAAATGAGGGAAATAAAGAAAGGTATGTCGGGAAGGAAAGAAGGAATGGAAGGATAATGAAAGGGTTGGATGCTTGTAATGCTTCCCCTTCCCCCTCCGCTCAAAACACTCTAGTGCTGGAGAGGCAATATATGATTTCCAGCTGTGTCAAGCCACAAACACTCCTATGGTTTACAAATATTTGCCCAAGAAAAATATCCTTGCAGGGCTATCCTTGTTTTGCCTTCGTATGCAAATGAACTGCTTCTTAAAAGGAGGCTTTTCTGAGACAAATCTTGGGCACAACAAGCATCCGGAGTGAACAACGCCCTTGATTGGTATTTTTGACTTTTACTGGAGGTAGAATGATCTTTGCTGGAGGTAGAAGATCTGGAGGCAGCAGGGTACTCAGCAGGTAACCAAGTCATCAACTACACGAAAATTACAGCTTCATGCGAGTTACAAACAACCCTCCCAGCCTTTTATCAGAAGATCTGGGTATCAACAGGACCAAAGTGGCTGTTTCTATAAAGGGATACTCAGTCCATGGAGCTGTTTCTGGGTGTATTCTGCACCCTTCATTGGGGCACAGTCTCTATGCACTGAAAAGCGTTGCTTGGATGTTCCTGTAAAGCCTGGTTGTGTCCTCTTGGTTCAGATGAGTATCTCTCCAGTGATTTCCACAGCTAATGTCCCAGCTGGATGTAAAGTAAGGATGATGAGAATGTATATATATATATCATGGCTGGTGCAACAAAAGCATAGCTCTGCTGTAGACTGCTCTAGGAATACATGCTTGATCTCAGGAGGGATCTATAGACCCCTTCCAGCAGGGCTACAGCTGTCTTGAAAGGAGGTGTATGTACTCACAGGTATAAAAGGAACCAGCGTATTGGTTTTAAATTGAAAGAGGGGAGATTTAGATTAGATACTAGAAAGAAATTCTTTGCTGTGAGGGTGGCGAGGCACTGGAACAGGTTGCCCAGAGAGGCTGTGGCTGCCCCATCCCTGGAGGGGTTCAAGGCCAGGCTGGATGGGGCTTGGAGGGACCTGGTGTGGTGGGAGGTGTCCCTGCCCAGGGCAGGGGGGTTGGAACTCGGTGATCTTGAAGGTCCCTTCCAAGCCAAATCACTCTATGATTCTGTGATCTCTCTGGGCAACCTGGGTGACTTGGACAACCTGGTGAAATTAATCTGAACCACTTCATTTTTTTTCTCCATGGTGAGATGGGATGATTTGTGGTTGACATCCATGGTTAGTTAATAGTCAGATGAACTCAGTGCTCCTGTCTCCCATTCCCTTTTGATGAGGAAGAGTTGATAACGCTGTCTAATCTGTCAAAGAGAGTCCAGTGCCTCAACTGGCATAGGTAGCAGCAAGGGCTGTGAGAATCTTATTATCTTATTGTGAATACTAACCCCCATAATAGTGCTTTGGAAAGTTCTGTCTTTGTCAAATTAAGTTTCAAATTCTGATCCTTTTCCTTTTCTTTTTCTTTTTTTTTTGTATTTGCCTTGTTATTTTTTTTTTTAGCTTGTTCCCATTAAGTCTCTCAGACTAGCCCAGTCTTACCAGATACTTGTTTTTACATTTCAAACACGTTTCCAAAGCATTTCCAGGCAAAACAAAAGACTGGAGTTTAATTGCACATCACTAAATTACCCACCAAAAACTTCCACTAAAGCAAACTAGTGCAAATTCTTCCCAGACTTTGTGTAAAGTCTTCTGGCGTTGTCAATAACTATATTTGTTGAGATGAAGCTATGTGAGCCTTTCCATTAAATTTGGGATATACAGCATAAATATTTTTATGAATTAAGCGAAGGAAGGCATGGCTGAATAAGTAATGTTTATAAATGAGCACTTGACTCCAATGGAGGTCTGTGGGTACGGCAGTTAATTAACTTGCCTGCTGCATCAGTGATTGCAACGAGCCAAATGGAACGTCGTTGCAGACAGGGTTGCACAGTGGCCCACTCTTCAGCAAGCGTTTGTTTCTGATTTTGACCTTGTGATGACTTGGATACCTAAAAATGATCTGTCCTTGAAGCAGCAAACAGGCTGGAGACTGCTTGGTTTGTAGGAGAAAGGGCTTTAATTAATCTTGAATTGTTAAGGCCTATTCTTCATTCTGTTGTTGGCAACCTGTCCACGAAGCAGGACATGCTGTCACAGAAGGGAATAAAGAGATGGATGAAGGTCTTTGAGGAAGAGCCAGATGGTTAAGTGAGACAGCTGGCCCCAGACAAACAAAAATGATGGCTGATGATCAAGCAGGTACCAGCCAGAGTCAACAAACTCCATACTGGCTCATTCCAAATTTAGGGTCTAAACTTAGCGGGGCACCCTGGTGTGCATGTAAACCTCCAAACTCTTCTTCTCCTTGAAAATGTTTTCTCTTCTCTAATTTCATGCAGCAGACGTCTCCATTTCCAAGAGCAGCACTGGTGACACGTTTCAGAGTTTAAATAACAGGAAAAAAAAAAAAAAGGGAGACTATCTTACCTGATCGTTACACAGTGCCTGGATGAAGGAATTTCAGAAGTTCAGAACTTCTGATGGAGTTTCAACTTCTACCTGTTGTCACTCAAAACCTTCCTTTTTTTTTTCTATAGATGGCATCCCTACATCTTTCTGATGAAGGAGCTTGATGCAAACAATCCCACCTTTCTCGCAGACACCTGGTAAAGGATGCTTCTGAACTCATGGTTCATCCTGAGGGCACCCGCAAAAAAATTCATTGCATAAGGAGGAAAATTCCTATTTTTGTAGGCAAATTTCTTTCTGTAGTGAAAGAATGTCTCCTTCTCTGTGTCAGAATTTCTTCTTTTTTTTTTTTCCTTGTGTTTTTTGTTGTTGTTTTTTTTTAACGATAAAGACTATTACTAGACATCGTTTTATTCAGAGTAGAGGCAGGTTTAGACACTGCAAATAGTTCGAAGAAAACACTCGACTTGTTCAAATCTGGTTCCCTGGCTTCTTTCAACCCAAGAAAAAACAGTTACTCCCATTTCAAGACCGAAAGCCACATCCTCTGCCAGCCAGACCCGACTTTTGCTTTGGCTCATGGAATGTCACCCCTTTGCGGTGGAGTGGCCTCCAGCGACATTAACACACCTCACGTCGGCGCAACTTATTCCCAACTTGAAGGAGGTCGATCTTCTTTCCTATTGCATGGTTCCAACCTCTGTCCTCTATTTCTCCCTTTTTCCTTCCAGGACTGAAGGTTTCTTTGCCGGACCCTCCTCCATAAGAATTTGCGTAAACTGCTGGAAACTCAAAGCCACCAGCGATGGAGAGAAGCCCGAGCTGGTCCTTCACCCTGCAAAGGCACACGTTTTCTCTACCAATACCAGGAATCCCAGGGGCTCCCCCCACGCTAATAAAGGTAAGTATGTACATAAACATTGGCAAGGGCAGGGGGTGATGAGGTGTTAAGTGGAAATTTCTTTACTTAGCAGTGTTGATTTGTGAGTCTTCAGGGAAATATGCTAGGGGCCTCTGTGAAGAGCCTCTGGATTGATTTTACTCTTATCCCCTTGTGTCAACCGGAGCGGTAATAAATAAATAATAATAATAAATCATGACATTCTTGCTCTGTTATAGCGCTGTGCATCTAGAGAGCCCGGCATCTGTGAAAAGAATTGTTACTATCTCCAGTTTAAGAGATTTAATCTACAGTTTCGTAGCAGGCTGCTGAGCAGAGAGCTTAGGTCCCTGCCTCCCGAAACACTGGGCTCCGAGCAATGAGGGAGTTATTAAGATGAGGCTGCCTGCATTTAAATAAAACTTATCATGCATACTTCAGCTATTGAAACCCGGGCTGGCTGGAATGCCGGGGTTAGCCAGATTACATTTCATACATGCACGCCTGACAATTTCACTTACCTAATTCCTACATTGAAAGAAAGAAAAAAATATGCCAGTGCCTCTTTCGCCCAACAAATGGATCCGATTAACTCAGAATAGCTTTGGTTTTAACTTTATAGTTTCAGGCTTCTTGGTAGTGTATCTTAGGGGCTATACCTCAGTTCTTCATGGTGAAGTAAAAATCTATGGCCGGGTTTTAGCTAGGGCTTGCTGGTTCCTTTTGGGGAAGGAAATGCTGCGCACTGGAAAAAGGTATAAATATTTATGCACACACAGTTTCAGTGATTGGAATTGGCCAACTCTCTGGTAGGTCACAAGTTCAGTTCAGAAATCATCTGAGGTTGAGGCTTTCATGTCTCAGGATCTGTTTGGTATGAAATGGACTGAATTTTTGCCCTGTGCTGGTCCCCACCCATATCCTGGTGAGATTAATCTGCTTCATATGCCTCTGCACTGGCCTGGGTTCTCGAGCCCTGAGAACGTGCTTTCATGTTTAGAAAAGACTAATGAGGGGGTTGAGTTAGGCCAAGTGAGCAGTGAGACAGGATTGTCCCTACCCAATTCAAAGGTACTTTGCCCTCCTGGAGCCCACGTCCAGGGATGAGTGGAAGCTGGAGATCCATGGAAATAAATGGAATTTACCCACACTTAATGCCACACAGGTATCGTGTGGGATTGATTGAAGGGATGCCATCCAGAGGGACCTGGGCAGGCTGGAGAGGTGGGCTAATGCAAATGGCATGAAGTTCAACCAAGTCAAGGGCAGGGTCCTGCCCCTGGGACGTGGCAATCCCAGGCACAAATCCAGGTTGGGCAGAGAATGGCTGGAGAGCAGCCCTGAGGAGAAGGACTTGGGAGTGATGGTGGATGAGAAGCTCAACATGAGCTGGCAGTGTGCGCTGGCAGCCCAGAAAGCCAACCCCATCCTGGGCTGCATCAAAAGCAGCTGAAATTAGAATAAAGCATGCCACAAAGCTACCTCTCCCTTGTCACCTTCTGCTTTGTTCATACATTTCATTGCATGAGGTGTTTTCAAGTTTCATTGCTTTCCTTCCCTATCAGAAGGGAGATGGTTTTGCATAGAGAGATAATTCCAAACAAACGGGAAAATGCTTCTTGCCTGCTCTAGCAAATATTGATTTCTTCCGAAGTATGGAAGAAGGCTGGAAGGGAGGGGACGGATTGTCAGTCAAGGACCTGCTGAACAGAATGTGGGATCTCCTCTCTTACTTCATTAAGCCTCACAAAACAATCGTTTCCTGAAAGCCGTCAAGAGTAAAACTCCACCAGTCCCACCGTGGCCAGGCTTCCCCTTTTGATTTCCATGGATAACTCCATTCCTGTGGCTGGTGAGTTCTTCTGAAGAATAACAAATAATGGCTTCATCCACACTAGTAAACCAAACAGAGCTGAGCTCTGGCTCAGGGATTTCTCTGCCTCTGAAGCCAGCTCGAAGCATGGTCTGGCCACATGGAAAGTATTAAACTACCAGTGTCTACAAAACAGGGTGTCTGCATCTGAATTGTCTTATGAGGGGAACAGTCCCTGCACGGTGTTAATTTCTGAAGGATGCCTGCTTGGGAGTGTGCTGCTTGGTCTGGGCCAAAACCACGCTGGTGACTGTTTCAGCAATTTACCCGTCTGAGGGATTGAATTCCGGAGCCTGGGAATGCCCCCTGGCGCTGATTTTTCTTTTTAATTTTCCTTGGCGAGAGGTATCCAAAGTGTCCTTACAGCACCCTTAGCAGGCAAGAGCCTCCTTCTGCAGCAAGGTCACGCTGCTGTCTTTCTTTCTCTCCTTTCCCAGGTGAGCTGGGGCTGAACCAAGCAGTGAAGCTGTTGGGAGAAAGCAGGAGTGACCTGATGGAGTCCTGTGAACGGCTTGTTTAATCTCCCATGGCCAATGCCAACTGCTTTGAGTGGTGACAACTAACTTTGCTGCTTGACCCGCTGTCTCTGGGGCCTTTTTCTCTTGGATGTTGGCTTCTGGGTGCTCTTCTCTGTTGTTCTTTTCCTTGAACTACCCTTTGAGCTTGGACAAGATGTTTCCAACCCATTTCTACAGCCAGACAACTAATTTTTTTTTTTATTTATTCTTTTTAAAATTATTATTCCCAGAGGAATGTCTGTGTTTTAGTGAGTTTTAGGTGTCAGGGCGAAGATTGGCTCTGTTTTATTGGGCACTGGAAGACAGGTAAAGCTGCCTGTCTAAATAGATGGTGCAAAGGCACGAGGAAGATTGAAGAAAAAAAGGGATTTTCATCCCCTCCTCAAAACTCTTTCACATCCACCCAGGTTCCTCAGTCTCTGATTTTTAAGCAAAAGGCTGATACCAGAGCAACACTCGCTTCTCATTCGAACTGAGCGAGAAAAACTGAAAAATAAGAAAAGATCCCAAAAACCTCTGGTCCAGCCCAAGGGCTGGCTGGGCGCCAGGGAATGTGGGGAGGACCAGGCTGTGGGGTTGGAGGAATGCAGGCCTTCCTATCTTTTTTTTTTCCCAAACATTCCCTTCTGCTGCAGACTAAATATTTTCACATGCTGCTGCTGGAACACCCAGGTTCATGGTCAAACAGAGGCGCAGCGAGCAGGGACAGCTTCGCGCTCCCAGGGCGATGGTCCTCATTACAGCCTGGCCTGGGGCCAGCAGCCTGGCATGGGGCTATCACGTTGCATTTTCCCTCCCTTCATTCGATGTTTTTTCAGGCTTTCATCTCCTTTTGGCTTTTTTTTTTTTTTTTTTTCCATCGCCCTGCTCTATTTTCACCTCCTGTTGCTCAGGAGCAACGGATTTCAGTGGGTTTTGTTGCCCTTGGTGCATCTGGTAAGGAAGGAGCCTTTAGGAAAGTCATCGTGTGACCTTAGAAAAGCCCATCACCCACGTGTGTATGGGTTCTTCATCCCTAACATGTGGCTGACCACAGTTATTGCAGTTCGAGGAGTTCAAGGTGGGTCGCGGTTTGGGAATGGGCAGAATGAAGTCTGTATGCTTGCCAAAGACTCCTTGACATGCTCTCGGGCAGCTCAAGTCACGACTCTCACTCACCTTGTGGGATCAAGATGAAACTGGCTTCCTTACTATACAAGAGGATGTTCTAGGCCATATTTATTTATGATTGTGAAGTGCTTCTGTGTTATGTGGACAGAGACTGGAGGGATGGATAGATAAGTTCTTGGTAAGGGAGGTGTTGGGAGAAGCCTGATTATGGTTTCTCTTGAGCATATAAAGTAATGAGCAACACTGACCCTTGGAGATCATCTTCACCTCCTCCAGCAGGATTCAATTAGTGCATTCATTCACATAGGATGGGTATCTATGACCTCATTATAATTAAGGGACATCAAGTTCATAAGGTGAAGCTGGACATCTGAAGTACACAGTATCTGAAGTATCTGAAGGGAGTCTACAGGAGAGCAGGAGAGGGACTCTTTGTCAGGAAGCATAGTGATGGGACAAGGGGTAATGGTTTTAAACTGGAAGAGGGGAGATTTAGATTGGATATTAGGAAGAAATTCTTTGCTGTGAGGGTGGTGAGGCCCTGGAACAGGTTGCCCAGGCAGGTTGTGGCTGCCCCATCCCTGGAGGGGTTCAAGGCCAGGCTGGATGGGGCTTTGAGCAACCTGGTCTAGTGGGGGGTGTCCCTGCCCAGGGCAGGGGGGTTGGAACATGATGATCTTCAAGGTCTTTTCCAACTCTAAGTATTCTATGATTCTATCTCTCACTACAGCAAAGACCTGCGTTTTGGCAGCTGAATTTGTTTCTGGCCTCTGCCGAATGAAATTATTAGATTTCCAACATCCATCTAAGATCCATTCGGTCTCTAGCTTGAGATTCAGTTGCCCAGACACAGAAGTTTGGGACCATTCACACTACCCTGGGCTATTCCTCCTGGATTCCTGGTACTTGCCAGAGGGAAGAGGTTTCCTATAGATGCTCTGCTGTGCCTGCGTCGTGTAGATGACTTGGCTAAGATAAGGCACTTCCAATTACATTAGGGACCAAAGTACAGGAAGCAATCCTGTCGCTAAGGCACATGCAGACACTTTCCTGTGAACACATTTAGTTGTATTTTTGCTGTACAGTAACAGCTCTGCAGTGTAAATAACAGGGGGGGAAGGATGTTCTGGATTTATGATTATCTCTATATTTCTCAGAGCTCAGGCACTCACCCTGAAACTGGCTAAACTCTGGGTACCTGGCTGGTTGGAAACTAGAAAGGCAAATATTTTGAATGTTGTGAGCTCTGTCTTTGTGGTGCATGTTTGTATACGTGCACAATTTACATCTCAAATAGTAGCATTAAAGGAAAAAAAAAAAAAACCAAACAGTGTAGTGGGGTGTGGCCACAAGTTGAAATATTTGGATTCTCTGTTTATTTTCATCGTAGACCTGTTATGAAATGTTCAGAAAAGCTTTAAAGGCATGTCTGCCCGTCAACTGAAAATGGGTTTGTAACCTGACATAAGGAAACTGGATTAGCTGAATCCAGATGGCAGAGGAGGTGGGAGCTCTAAGCAATACAGTAATTTAAGTTTGTGTGAGAAAACAGGTGACTCTGACTTCCTCTGGAGGGTCTGTGTTGTTACTGCTAATATTACTGTTAGCTAAAACCTTTACCATCTGCCTAACCTTTATAATTGCCCGTGGAAACTAATGCCACCAGCTGAGAGCCCCCATTCCACCATTTGTCAGTCTGATGGAGCTCTCCATCAATAATCAGGTGGACATACAAGCCCAAATTTTCTACAGAGAAGAGTCTGAAAAATCCTTGAAAAATTGCTGGAGTCCAAAAGTTGTCACACTCTATTATGTGCAATTCTCCCCACACCCATTTTTCATTCCACGTTCACATTTTTTGCATTTTTTCCCCTCTCGTTTTCAATCTGTTTGCTATTTTCTCCATGTTCCCGTTGTCAGAGCTGAGCTCTCGAAAAGGGGAACATTTCCCACAAGTTCCCCCTGCGCTTGCCCAGGACAGAAGCATTCTAGCTTTGACTTCTCTTGGGAGGACATTTCTATCTTAAGTAAATATTGAATTTCTGGGATTAATATACCAGCTGGTTAGGAAGCAAAACAAGGTAGTTCCAAGAAGCATTTGCTTACTGATAGCAAGCAAGATAGAGGGTGTTGATTGGGTCTTGATGACGTCTAGTTATAGAAGATCAAATTATAAACACCAGTAATCTGCAAGTTTGAAGTCAGTATTTTAGCCAGTCCCCTAAGTCAACACCACTGGAGCGATTTTGCATTAGCCAAGGTCCCAGGCTCAGTCTGCAGGGTTAGTTAGGTGCCTTACTCCTGGCCAACTGCGTGGACTGTCAAGCATGGGAATGAAGGTCAGATGCAGCCACCGATACGATTCTATGGCCCTGAGGGTGCCAGTAAGTTGAACTTCAGTGAAATCCTGATGCAAAAGTAAAATTACATGACTAAGAGTAGACGTTCTGTTTATAAAAACTGAGATTTTGTTCCTCAGACTGCCATTTTGTATATATATACTCTAATGTTTCACCCTTTCTGAGGATGGTCTTTCCCATCCACGTCAAGAAGCAAGAAACATCTTCCTGTCTTACATATTCACAGAATCACCTAGGTTGGAAGGGACCTTTTAAGATCATCTAGTCCAACCTATGGGAGGGAAAAAAAAAAAAAAACAAACAAAAAAGAAACCAAACCAACCAAACAAAAAAAACCTGAAACAAACAAACAAAAAACCCCAACAACAACCATAAACACCACACCACACCACCCCACCCAACACTAAGCCATATCCTTGAGCACCAAGTCAACTTCTCTCTTCCCTGAGCACCAAGCCAACTTCTTCTCAATCCCTCCAGGGATGGTGCCTCAACCACCTCCCTGGGCAGCCCATTCCAATACCTGACAACCCTTTCAGGAAAGAACTATTTCCTAATATCTC
>VZRU01000227.1:89816-100019 GCA_013398155.1 Pedionomus torquatus
TAAGATTTGTGTTCCAGTATTCATGTATCATGTATTCATGTGTCATGACACCGATCCTTGTATTTTCATTGCTGTTTTTTGACAACCTGAGTTTTTCCTGGCTACTAGCGTGAGGTAAGCCTGTAAAATTTCCTGGAGTTAGCAGACAGCAGCCGCAGTTTCTCTCGAGTTGCCTAATTCGAGTCAAAAGGGCTGGTAGAGTGTTCTCCTCTGCAGCCATCAGTCTCTCTCCCATTCTGTTCTGCTTTGTATAGGACACAAGTGGCCCATGAAGCTTCTGCCGGGTCGTATGGCAGGTGACAGGCTTTGGCTATAGCTGTGGCTAAGGAAGGAACGGACCTCCCCAGAGGTCCAAAAAAAACCTTACCAAGACCTCTGCTCCCTTGTTTCAGCAGAGATTTGGTGGAGTTGGGGCAGAAAGCAGGGACCGTTCTGGCGGTCTCCTGTGGAGCATAAAGTTTTTGGTGATATTTCTGCACTGAACTGAAAAAAAAAAAAAAAAACCAACAAAAAAAAAAGAGATCTTGCTGCAGAAATTGTAAAGCATCCAGAGTTAGGGGTGCTGTTAAGCTCTGTGCAGAACTGGCCTGTTCACGAGGCTCAGAGAAATTCAGAAACTGCTCTGCCTTCCCCTGTTATTTTTCAGCATCTCACGCCACCTTGACAAAACAACCAATTTATTAATTTTGGCCAGGTAGTCACAAGTAGAATAACTCAGAGGGAAACAATGATGAGACCCTGCTTTGTTTTACTTCAATTAGTTAAAGGAATACCTCTGCTTCTTTTTTTTTGTTTTTATTATTATTATTTATGAGAAATTATTTAAATATTTGGATGAATGGGCTGGCAAACTGGAACTAAGATATTTATTGAATATGTGGAGCTGATTAGACGTGACAGTCAGTCAGTTTATCTGTCTCATGAATTTGTTTGCTTAGGACCCTCCCGATTTTATTTCATTTGAGAACAGAAATCAACTTTTTGGCATCTAGACCCTGCAGGGAGGCTTGGAGTATGGCTGAAAACCTTTTGGCATTGTCACAGCATTTTACTTACACTCCAAAACCAGGCTGATTTATTTACGCACAATTTCACCTCCTTGCTAATGTCTTGATACTAGGAGGACCTGAGGAGCCCAATGCAGCAGAGGACCTCAGACCACTGACAACAGACATACAGGTCTGGAGCCCTCTCAAGTGCCATGCCATGCCACCTCCTCAAGACCTTCATCTATGTCCTTCCTCCCCCCATTGCCTCAGTTGTCAATAGATACCTGTTCAGCTTGTCTCTTTGTCCCAATTAACCTCTCACTTCTTTGCTTACCTTGATTTTACAGATTCAGCTCACATTAGCAAGAATGTCTTCACATCCTTGGGTGATGTCCACAGGGCTGGACAGTCCCTTCTTCGTTCTGTGTAAGCCTGCCTTCATTCGGCCAACACTCTGGAAACACAATTCGCTGGAGCAGCATTGAGTAAATTTCCCTGTGAGGACAGAAAAGTAGAATTCCTTAACAACACTTTGAGGTAAGTGGATGGAAACGTGGATGTTGAATTAGTCAGCAACAGGGTCCCAGATGCACTGCCCTGGACCTAGTTGAATGGTGAAGGCAATATTTAGATTTCAGACTTCGTCTTAATAAGAAAGGTCTAGGGCTTTGTCACTTTTTGATCCCTAGTGACATTAATGAGTTTAATAGAAGAAACTACCACTGCCTGTAACCATCATCTATGTATTTTCGTGTTACTGTGACTATAGACACATTAGAATTCCCGCCTGTGATTGTGGCATGAGTGAGAAGATCTGATTTTTCCAATTCCAGTGACCAAAAGACAGCCTGAAGTCAAAGTCAAAATAACCTGGAATCCGTATGGAATGATTCAGGACATATGTGTGGTCATGGGGAGAAAGCTCAGATATCTGCGGTGTAAGCACCAAAGGCTGAGATGGTCCCTCAAATAGCAATAAGTAGTTTAGGATGAGATTAGTTCAATGTCCGGTTTAGGGAGGGAACCCTCAACTCCACTGACTAAATGGAACAAATCTCCCTTAAGATAAGGAGAGTTTTGTGTCTGACTGGCTCAGATGGTGAAGCCTTCACTGTAGACTCTCTAAAGTGAAATGAAATTAATGACACTATTTTTCAAATAATTTCAGGAGGGTCTTCCAGAGGCGTCAATTTCTTCCTGCTAAAAGAAGCGTTTGCCATTAAAACTTTTAAACTCTTCTAATTTCCAAAACATTTCCCACCTCAGAGGGGAAAGTGACATCTAGAGCGTTTTTCGTATCCCTCAATCAGTAAACACACTTTCCTTGGCGGTGTAAAACCCCGTAGCTGCACCGAAATACTACTCGTTACGCTAATTGTCACCTGTTAAGGTTTTACTTCCAACTTTGCACTTTGGAGAGCAGCTTCTTTTTGAGCTGAAGGTCCTACAGACACGAAAGAAGTTGTCATGCCATCATGGAGCGATTCTTCTTACTGCCTGAATGGCTATAATGCCTTCCATGAGCTGTAAAGCTACACATATGGCTTTACTGCTTCGGAGTTATTTTAATAAGGATTCCCCTTAGGGCTGTCCAGACAGCAGATGGCATCATACGGGAAAATTAAACTCCTGAACTGAGGCTCCAAACCCATTATGAGGCTTATAAAATACACCTGGAGGCTTTAGGTGAAGTGGGAAAGCCAAGAGTTGCTCCGTGCAAACAGAGATCGCTGAATGCACAGGTAGAAAAGGTCCCTTTTTATTTCCCAGCACTAGCCCAAGGACTGACTTGTCCCTGACTTCTTTTCGCGAGTCCCAGGACAGAGCTAAACCCTCTCTCATTTCTTGAGCTGCCGGTGCTTTGGGCCATATAAAGTTCAAGACAAACCACTCTTTTTTTTTTTGTTGTTGTTGTTGTTGTTGTTGTTGTTGTTGTTGTTGTTGTTGTTGTTGTTGTTGCTGCTTCAGCTCTGGTTTAGTTGCTGGAGGGCAGATGTGGAATTGGTTAATAAACAAAAATTCTGTAGTGATATTGGAAGAAATTCACACAAACCCTAAAATATCTAAAAATACGCAAGTAAATACTGATCTACCTATATGGTTGTAGGCAGAAGAGGGCAGCTAAGAGTTGAGCCCAGCAGCAGCAGCAAGTCCCTACAAGGTTTTGCCATCCAGAAATGCTTTTCCACCGATCTCTGTGTCCTTCCACTTCGTTGCAAGCGTTCTCACTTATGGTTTCTGGGTTAAATTAGGGGTTAAATGCAAAGAGTGGGAGGTGGAGAGGAGAAGGTGATCTACACAGGCCTTCAGGACAGTTTGCAGCTGTTGTGATGACAGCATTATTGAATGGTCCGCAATAAGTTCTTCTTTGCATTTTGCAGTAGTGTGAACAGGGGAGATATTCCAGATTTCTGTGTATTGCAGGAGCACCTCTGCTATGAGGACAGGCTGAGGGAGCTGGGGCTGGTCAACCTGGAGAAGAGAAGGCTCTGGGGAGACCTTACAGCGGCCTTCCAGTATCTGAAGGGAGCTCCAGGAGAGCTGGAGAGGGACTCTTTGTCAGGAAATGAAGCGATAGGATGAGGGGTAATGGTTTTAAACTAGAAGAGGGGAGATTTAGATGCGATATTAGGAAGGAATTCTTTGCTGTGAGGGTGGTGAGGCACTGGAACAGGTTGCCCAGAGAAGCTGTGGCTGCCCCATCCCTGGAGGGGTTCAAGGCCAGGCTGGATGGGGCTAATATCTAATGGAAATGTCCCTTCTTTCAGTTTAAAACCCCTTGTGCTATGGTTCCCCTCGCTGATCAAGAGTCCCTCCCCAATTTTCCTGGAGCCCCTTTTGGGACAGGAAAGGGCTCTTAAGTCTCCTCCAAACATTTTCTTCTCCAGGTTGAACACTCCCAACTCAGCCCATCCTCACAGTAGAGGACCTCCAGCCCTTGGATCATCATCATGACCTCCTTTGGACCTCTTGTCTTTTTATGTCAGGAGCCCCAGAGGTGGATGCAATACTGCAGGTGGGGATTATTATTTTTTACAGTACATTTTAAAATGCTCCTGCCTAGTCTTGTGGACACGTAAAGATTCCTGCTTACAGAAAGTAACTCTCCAAGTATTCAAGTTTTGTGTATACAAGATGTATCACACTGAATCTCTGATGGATGTGATTTTCATAGAAGGGATTATTTTTTTTTTATTTCCTACAAGAGAGATGACCTCCAAGACAGCTTCAAGAAGAAGGATAGTCCATTCCAAGTAGCCAGACAAAACTATCTAAGGTTCTCTTCCTCTCACCTACCTTCAGGTAGCTACAACAGAGTTATCTACTGCAAAGCCAGGCACTTTGGGCTCCATTTATAGTCAACAGAGAGATGGAGCCACTTTTAGACGTGATAGACGGTGCCTATCATTGGTGAAGTGGGCTTGACCCAGTTGGGTGCACCTGAGGAAACTGGCGATCCATGCGGTTGGCAGCAGCTATCCTTACATTAACCTTCTTGGAAAGCTACGTAACTGCTGCACCCATCTCAAAGAAAATTCACCGTGAATATCAATGAGGGCTTAAGATCAAGGAGGTATCTGTCTTTTGGACTGGGACCCATGGGCCTGAGGAGATGCTGGGACAGGGGGATTACAGTAATAGGACACAAGGGGATGTCATGTCAGGAATGAGAGACGGTTTCTTTTCATGTCTAATGGCTATTTTCAGCAATCCAGCAGTACTGACCACAGAGAAGAGTCTCACAAAAAAGTGAAACCACAGCTCCATCCCTTTCTCCCCATTCCTTCACTGCACAGGGGAAGTTTTATTCCCTCTTTTAATTATCTCCAGCGCGGCCGTCCCAAGTGCATGGCAGTGCGTTTGGGGATTCTTCAATGAATAAGCCAAAGTGACACACGCGGAACAGATCGGATAATGAAATTTGAGGGCATAAGATTGCACTGCAGATATTTCAAAGGATGTGGTTTGCCTTCACTCTGTTTTCCTTGGCGACTTTGTCCATTAGTCTTCTCCACACTCATGACAGCTCAACTCTTTATCTTTTGTCCTTTAAATATGTCCAGGCTTGACAAGGTAGAGGAGAGGGGACAGCAAAAGCACAGATTTATACTTAAGCATGTCCTTGAACAGCAAGTCTCGCTGGCAGATTGACTACATCCTCCCCAAAATATACGTATTTTTAAATGTCATTTTTTTTCTGCCATCGTGGTGCTGGACGAGGCAGCTGATTGGCTGACTAATTGCCACTGGTATGAGCGGGTTCATGCTGTGATTCTGAATGGGCTGTAGTGATCTTTCATGGTCCAAATGTACCAAAAACTTTAACTGAGGCCAGTCAGTGTCTCCACTGATGTCAATCAAATGGCACATTTATAAGGGTGATATTTCCTATGGGCTTAGTGGGGCTGTGGAAATGAGGCCTTAAAATGCAACTGAAGGAAAAGGTTTATTTAAAAATAAAGTTCTTTCCCTGTTCTTTCTTTGCCAAAGCCAGGAACTTGGGCTTTGACTATGTAGGATGGAGTTAGAGGGGTACATCTCAGATTCCCACTCCTCTCTCCCACTGCAATTGCTGTTGTGGGGGATTTTTTTCCCCTTCTTAAATATGTTACACCAGAGGTGCCAGCACTGCTGCTTCTGGGCTCAGTCTTGGCCAGTGGTGGGTCCGTCTTGGACCCATGGCTCTATCAGCCATGGGGGAAGCTTCTAGCAGCTTCTCACAGAAGCCACTCCTGTAGCCCACCCCACTATCAAAACTTCGCTGTTCAAACCTAACTCAACAACCAAGTCATTTGGGGAATCATGGTGTGGGAGAAGCTGAAGTACTTCTCTGTAAGTTGGGACCACGTTGTATCTCAGCTCCCTACAGTCAAAGATGAGTCACCAAAGTCTTCCTACCTTAAGCTTGCTCTGCCCTTAATTTATAAAGTCCTAAAGAAATTGGGCTGGAAGAGACCCGTGCATGATATGGAGCCTCTGCCTCTCATAACTGCAGAAACAGTTTTATGTCTGTCTTTTTCCTGTCACCATCAAGTGTGTTCTTCATGGTCCACCAGCACAAGTCAACTGGTGAGGACCTCAGTGGTTCATAACCTAGCTCTGATGTGTTGTGATTTTTGATGGTGGGCAGAGTAGATGAGGAGGAATTTTAAAAGGACGAGAAAAGTATAATTTAGGGAAAAAATGAATATGAGCAAAACATCTATATAATTAAAAAAAATAATAATATAGACCTTAATCTTTGCACCTCATTTTCTCTTTTGTTAAATATGCATAATGACCTTCCCCTAGATAACAAGGGCATTTCAAAAGGAAGTATATTTGAGACTTAGGAGGTCCCTTGCTGACGAGAGTCTCACCATCCTTACACTAAATAATTACTTCCTGAAATCTAATCAAAGGTCCTCTTTTTCAGTTTAAGATTGTTATCCTCATCCTATCGCTACACTCCCTCATAAAGAGTCCCTCTCATCTTTCCTGTAGGCCCCCTCTAGGTGTTGGAAGGCTGCTCTAAGTTCTCCCTGGAGCCTTCTCTTCTCCAGCTTGACCAATGCCAACTCTCTCAGCATGTCCTTGTAGGAGAGGGTCTCCAGCCCTCTGATCATGGAGTTACAGCAGCACCTTAGGCAGGACCTGAATTCCTTTTTACTACTGGGTTTTACTGTCACGTGCGAGCTGCACAATTCCGATTCACTGGAGATATATTTTCTTGAGGGAAAATAACGCGAGCATAGTCTATTCTCGCTTTCCACTGGCAGAATTCAGAACAGAGATTTTTCCTTGACACATTTGCGGGACTGGCCAGGAGAAATTCCAATCCCCGGCATACTTTATGCAGCTAAATAAATACCATAACATGAATAAACATCATTAGTAATTGCTGATTGAGTTCAAGCCCCTCCAGTTTGTAGGGGAAATGTTTTATTATAAACTTCTATGAAGCCTAACCTCAGCCTTGGTGACTGACATGAACAAACAGAGAATATTTTTTGGCAATGGAAATTGCCAACAAATGAATACTTTTCCATCCTCTTTCCGAAATACACCAAGACTTTACCATTGAAACATGGTTGCTGCTGGAGTGAGAAAACAGCAGCAAACCAGTAGCAGCTCTCTGCATTTTGATGGACCTAATGGACCGACGTGAACAGAGCATAGTCCTGTGCATTGGTCATCCTCCTGGAAGGATCTTGTCACCTTCTGTGTGCTGCGACAAATTTCCATGCCCTGTGTAAATCTGAGATGACAAAAACGTCTCCAGTCTGTGTGCAATGGAGGTCCTCTAAAGTCTTCCTCTTTAAGAAAGAAAGGATAAAACCCAAGGTTCTCAACAGATAGTATTCCAGTGGTTGTGTATGTCATTGAACTATGAAGCTCCAAGGCCTTCCTCTGTTTTCCTTTGCTTGAAAACTCCAACTGTCTTCCATGTTTCAGATACGTGCTCTATCCACTGCACTTCTAGCTGCTTTATAATGTGTCTGTTCCCCTTTGGTTTCGATTGTAAATTCCAGCCCAGAGCAGTATGACCTTTCCCAAGAAAGGTTCTGGTGAAACTGGTACACTAGAATCGTAAAGAGCTGATTGGGACTTTATTAAGTAGAGGGATGTTGCCTTTCTAGAATTTATGAATCCAAATATTAAGCCAGTAAGTGGGTTTTTCCTCTAGTGCAAACATTATGAAAATTGGAAATTAAATTTCCATCCTGTGGGAAATCTGGATAATTTAATATTTACAGACCTTTAAAACAAGAATGAAAAATCAGAAGGACCAAAGCTTTAGCAGAACTCAATTCTAAAAATTTAGGCTGATGATTTTGAGGTGGGATGAGCATCCGACCTGGTTTTGAACACTTCCAGGGATGGAGCATCCACAGCTTCTCTGCCCAACCTGTGCCAGTGTCTCACCACCTTCACAGAGAAAAATGTCTTTCTCTCTAAATCTACCCTCTTCCATGTTGAAGCCACTACCCTTTGTCCTATCACTACCTGGCCATGTAAAAAGTCTCTCCACATCTCTCCTGGAGCTCCCTTCGGATACTGGAAGGCTGCTCTAAGGTCTCCCCTGGAGCCTTCTCTTCTCCAGGCTGATCAACCCCAATCTCCCTGTGCTGCCTTCCAAGTTGCTCCATGACCATTATAAACTTCATGTTCCCGCTCATTGTGCCCCACCGTGGGAGGCTCAGTTCTTCCCAAGGTGGAGAGAAGCTTTTCAAAACTAATATAGTGACCACTTTTCTTGACAGACTTTGCAGGCAGGAGTTGGTGAGCCTGCCAACACCGGGCTAGCAAACCAGAGCAACACTCTTACGCATCCAGAAGTGAACACAATGTGACATCTAGACTTATTTTTCTTCTAGGGATACCATGACAAATTGTTCTGCTCTTGTTTATCTCAGCACACCCTGCAAAACCATGAAGATTATTCAAGTCACTCTGGATTTGCTGTGGGACGAAGAACGCAGGATGTGGCTAGATCCAGCCCACATATTTTTCAATCAGATTTCCATAAAATTCCCCACCCCCCACCCTAGACACACACACACACAGAAAATAATCATAACATTGAAATAGAGCTGGTTATGAAACTTCCTTTTGTCCTGTGAGAACTGTGGATTTCAAAAGTTTTCCTGTCAAAACTTGACAATTTTTGCAGCCCAGTAACCTGCGAAAAATTCAGAATGGGTCGTGTGAGGTATTTTTGGTCTTTTAGGTCCCTTTAAAAAGTAAAATTAAAATAGAGCAACAGTATTGTTAAAGCAAGAGTAATTTCGAGTCAAAATGAAACCCTTTTCTTCAAAGCAGCTCACAGCTGTATACAACAACTTCAAAAAACTTCCTTTTTTCTCCCTTTCTTTTCTGTTTTTAATGGCAATTTTTTAGCAACCTGAAGGAAGTAGTTGCAGCTCGGTGAATCGGGGCTCTTTCTAGGAAAAAAAGTGTTAGCAGAAGATTCTCAGCCAATTCTAATCCACAAATTCCGTCGTTCCTCATTTCCTGAAGGAGCAAGTGTGAAAAGGAGGAAAGAGGGAGAAAAATACGCCAAGGGTTGCCAATGAAATGAAAAGTGCCAGTTTTAGACTCTTCCCCCCCCCNGTTACATTTATTCATTTACACCATAGATGTACCCTTTTTTTTTCCTCTCCAATGACTTAGTCATTTCTTGAGAGCCCCTCGCCCCACTCTCAGCTTCTCTGCAAGGGAAGGGGAGTGGGACCTTCAAGGATGGACACCACGTATGGGATAGAAGCAGGTCTACTTGGACATCTTATAGGGAAGTTGTGGAATGGGGCATTACTGCCTTGCCCTGAGCTACAGAATTTAGCAGGGGCTTGAACCTCACCTGGCGTCTGGATGAATGGCCAGAGGATGGTGAAGCCATCTTCTTGAGATGCCCGTTCCCTCGCTGATGGTGTTTCTGGGGTAGCACTGTTTATATTGAAAAGTGGTTGCCTCCTCCTTTTTGTACATTTATCCTGTTTAAATAGCCCGATCTGTTTGAAATGGAGTAGGAATTATCTTATTAAGCAGCCTTTGAGAAAATTTGAGATGCTGAAAAAAATCCAATTTCAGTGAATTTTCTCTAAAACGCCGGTAGGATCCCTGCTATTAACCCGGTCACGCTCCTTGATAAAACTGCTCAGTTTCCACTCCTCAGGACCCCATTAGATGCTCTGTTCCAGAATGGGAATTTGAGGATTTCCAAACTGCTTAGACACACCGCAGTAAAGATGATTGGATGTATCCTGGGAGCTCAGTTATATCGAGAGCTTAGTTGCTCCAGCCCTTGACATTTCTGGATTCTCCTGCAAAATGGAAAGAATTTTCCCCATTTATTCAAAGGCTTGCTAGGTGTCCAAACTGTGTGTTCATTGCAGGAGAAAGCTGTCGTCCGTCCCATGGTGGTACCTCAAGGTGCTTCAGGAAGAATCAGGAAGGAAATGACTCCATTGGTGTTGGGAGGGAACTCAACCCACGCAGCCACCAACAAAACAAGTTCATTTTTCTCCAGATTTCTTTCCCTGGAAAGCTCAGTTCATAGGGTATTTGGAAAACAGTCTTGCTTGTGTTCCTTTTCAGTTGAAACTGGGATTTCACTGAATGCTGGAAATTTTCACAATTGGACTAATGACATCGTAACATCTTGTTCTTTTGGCCAAATATTCCTCCCCCCCCCCCCCCCCCCCCCCCAATACGCGAGATACAAGACACCAAC